>VZRL01001650.1:1878056-2050927 GCA_013397895.1 Origma solitaria | reverse complement strand
GCCACATGCCTTGCCCTAGCCCAGATCTGTTGGTTGGATGGAGAGAGAGGGTGAATAGAGAAACAGTGTCTGCAGTAGAATAATTGTGATGGACTGACCTAAGAAAAACCCCACACCCTGCCCCTGCCCGGGAGTTGTTGGATAGTTGGAAAGGAGGGAGGGGGTGAGCTGGGAAGCCGTGCCTTAAGAGGGAAGGGGGGGATGAGTGAAGAAATGGTGTCTTAAGAGCTTATTTTTATCTCCAATTTATCCTCTGACTGTTAGATTAATAAATCACTATCTTTGCAACTTTAAGTTTCCTACCTGCTTTTGCCCTGAATCTTGTGCATCCCTTTATCAGTGATCTTATCTCAACTCATAAGTCCAGTGTTTTGTGTTAGTTTTTCCTCTCCTCTGCATAGCTGCAGCAGGAGAGAGCATAGAAAGCAAACGTCTTAGGTGCCTGGCATTTAGCCAGGGTCAAACCCATGACACCTGGGTACACTAATACCAAGCACACAGATCTACGTAACAGCTAAAAAGGAAAGTTTGTTTCCTACTATTTAGGGTAGGAAAAATCTTTTTGGGGAAGTCAGGAGAATGTAGGAGTACAGAAGTATGTGTACACATGGAAAACGCATATCTTTCTGGATTATGACAACTTTACTTTTAAGTCTGCTGCAACAGAGCTAAATTTGGAAATTTTATCCCACAGGAAACTTGCGTACTTTAACATTTGCTTTTTTCCTCAAATGGGGACAAAAAATATTATAATGAAAAATCCAGAAAAATATGCATCTGGAGACATTCTGACATTCCTTAAATTGAAGCTTTATCTCTCAGCTAATTCAAGTAAGCAGAGATGCTTTAATTTTTTTTTGATTTTTTCAAAATTAAGAGACATTTTCCCAGTGACACTTCATTTCAAAGGGACCAGGGTTCAAAGTCCTGAGCAGTGCTCCTGTGCTCAGGCTGGAGTTGAGTGTCATATCCATGCAGGCATCAAAATACCACTTTGTATTATGCTGCTGGAAACATTAGTCCTGCATGAAGCCTGGCCTGTAGAAGCAGATGCTAGGCTTTCTTCTTACAAAGTGATGTGCAGATGGTGGACTTGAAACAGCATTCCTGTATCACATTAGATAAAAAGGGATATCAGATAAACACCTGAAAAAATGTGTCACTTGTTTTTCAGTAGAAAATCTTGGTCCATTTGTCTGATTTTTTTGAAGTGAACATTTTCCTGAACTCTGCAGAAACAAAGAATGCAGACATGAAAACTCTGAGAAACCTCCTTCTCTCTGTGTTGCACTGTTTGCAAGGCTTCCTGCTCCCTGGAAAACCACAATTCTTTGAGCAGCTACCAAGCCACCATAACCTAAAACCTGCCCAGCGCAGCACCTCTGCACGGGGGTAGCTCCACCAGAGGAAGTCCTCTCTCACTCATGAGTATCTAATTTTTAGCTCCTGCCTTGATGGCACCATGTCATAAGTTCCCTCTTATTTCAAAGGCCATTCCTGTGCCTTTGTGAGACCTTGTTTAGCATCTTTTCTTGGTGCTGTAAAATTTCTTTTTGGTCTACATACACTCATGTGTTCTATACGCACTGCATGTGCATGAAGAGACATGAGGTAGGACAGGTTTTGTGGCCTTTGCGCTGTGAACGAGCACGAGTGGTGTAGTTTTGGTGCAAGATACTTACAGTTTCATGGACAGCTTACACTGGATGGAGATGGATGGATCCTTACATGGATGATGAGGACGTAACAAGCATTTATATCTTATTCCCATGGGTTTGTAAACACAGCCCATATTGTATTACCTGCAGTTGGATATTAGTCACCATAGTTGCTTATACATTTTATCCATAGTTGTTCACAAATTTTTAACTCCATGAGAGGTCAAGACCTTAGCTAGGGTAAATTGATATTGCCATATTTAAATTAGTTAGTCTATGTTAATTTATACTGTCTAGGAGCTGGCTTTCATACAATCTTGGTTGTTAATTGCCAGGGCAATTGCAAATGTCCCTATTTATGAAAAGTTCTGACAATAAGATCAATTCCTTTGTACTTGGAATTCATGTTGCATGTGATTAGATTTAAATTAATTAGACAGAAGTTGATTGTATAGACATGTTTGTTGTTAGTTTTCTAATTAACAAAAACAACTCTCCACTGACAATGTATCTTCCCACATACCCCAAGGAAGGGAATTGTCCTTGTTATTTTTCCTGTCCAAAACATGTAAACCTTTGGGATATGCAAATAAGTAAATTGTCTGGCTGTAAATACACTTTTGTTGTTGTCTGAGACAAAGCAAAAGTAGCTGCATACTTCTATTGTAAAGCTGTATTTTATTTAGCTATGGATGTGTGTTAGAAAACACTTGTCCTGAAAAAGTGTCAGCATTTGGCACTGCTTTGCAGGATGATCTATACTTTGATTTTAAGGCTTGAAATTAAGATGTATATATTCTGGCTGCTGTTGAAATGGACTGGCAGCTGCTGATGGTCACAGCTGGGGAATGAATTAACCGTAGAACAATCTTGATTCATATTTTTAAGAAATGGTCCAGGCAATTGTTCCCTAAAATAAAATCATTCTGAAAAGGAGTAGCTTCTGGCTCCCAGGTAGAACAAGTTTATTTAAATATTGTCAAGGCTATATCACTTATATAACCAAAGTATTTATGCAGTTGGTGGATGTTAAAAATATCATGTGCAGCATACACTTTTATTAAAATATCAGAAGAAATATGATTTTAAAATGAAGAGGCTGAAACCCCAGGAGACTTATTTCTAGCAGTACAATATTATTTCTAGCTTATTTCCAGCTTTACAAGATGTCTTGCGTGACATGCAATTATCATATCACATGCATCCCATTTTTATTAGCTTGAAACACTGGAATAAACATGAACACTTTTCATTGCTTAAGTGGTTCTAAAGCACATGTTTTGAGGTTTGTCCATCCTATTTCATTAGAAAGCAGTTGGAGATTTCCAAAAGAAAATGCTTTTACGGTTTACCATGTTCCACTGGCAAACCTTTGAAGGGAGTGGATTGTTGCACCATCATTTGGAAGAATTTGGACAGCTAAGCTTTTTAACTTTTTTGGAAGAGATGTCTTGGAGGCAACTCTTTTAATCAGTAACTCTGACATATTTCTGCCAATGGTAATTATTCTGGTCTACTGCAGAACTGTCAATAAATTTCATCAGTTTAATATTTAGTATCCACCCTATGTAACTGGGAAAAGGCAATGCCATAAGCTAAAAAGAAACACTGAGGATAGTTGCAAGTACTTGAGAAATATCTTCAGATCTTTCAACAATCGGGCAAGTAATCCATATTCTTTCAAAATGCTTAAAGTTTATTGGCATGTGAACTGCTTAACTGAATGGATAGATTAAAAAAACTGAAATATTTTGCAATCGCTTTGGGCAATTTCTTTCTCCTTGTTCCAGGAATGGTCTGGTTAATTAGCATGCTTTAAACACAACATTTGGCTGTCTGATCTGCACAGATGTACAATTTGTGCTCTGCTGGCGATCCAGCTACACAACATGCCACACTCCAGCTGCTTTCTGTGTAATGGCAGAAGCAGTATCTTTACTGCTACATTTTTTAAAAATTTATTTTAAAATTTATTTTTACTTCTATCATTTTTTCCTTTTTTTCTTAACTTTATCATTCACAAGTCAGGAACTTGTATCATTACATTGTAATACAAAGTTATTTTACCTCAGATGAATTTTCCAGAGATCATGCCATCAGTATGACACAAAAGACCCTCATGAGAAAATAGCTTTGACAGCAAATCCTAGCAATAAGTAAAAAAAGATCCTTCCAGTTTCATGAAGTCTACAAAAATGGTTTCTGAAGAGGTCAAAATAGCAAAAAATGCTTTAGTGGCAACTTTAGAAAATCAGAGAACTTCGGCAAAAGTTTTAGAACAAAATTCAATCAACAAAAAACACTTCTCAAGATATTAACTTGGCCCACTTAACTTAGTAAAGTTTAAGTCCATTTGATTTCAAGTTACTCAAGAATTCTAAGAAGAGGTAGTTAGAAGAAAGAGAGAACGACAGAAAAGATATAGAAAAGCACACCTATAGCTACATTAGGGTTCCAATGATGATAGAAACTCCAAGAGGAAGTAGGGTCCAGACGACATGATTGCCTCCTGTTCGGTCTTAAATACCCCTTTGCCTTCTTGGCCCTTCCCCCAGGTGGAATTTCCAGACATTTGGCCACTCAGGAAATGGGCCAGGGGTTCCAGGGGCAGGGGTGGAGCATTACCTCTGGTGTGCCATGATTGGTGACCCCTGTGGAGCTGGGATACAAGCTCTAGGGGTGTGGGATGTGAGGCTGGGCCCAATCTGCCCCTTTCCCCACACATATGCATCCCAAAATATCTTGAGGCATCAGTCTTTTCAGTCTTTCACAGATGCTGTGAGAGACAGTGTCAAAAGCCTTGCTAAAGTCAAGATAGACAACATCCACTGCTCTCCCCTCGTTCATGCAGGTAGTTGTTTCATCATGGAACGCAATCATGTTGAGCAGGCATGATTTACCTTTAGTGAATGTATGCTGGCTATTTGTCATCATCTTGTCATCCATGTGGATAGAGATGACCTCTACAATGAGGTACATTATCACCTTTCCAGGGACTGAGGTGAGGCTGGTTGGCTGGTACCTCCCTGGGTGCTCTTTCTTGCCCTTTTTGAAAATAAGGGTGACATTTGCTTTCTACCAGTCCTCAAGTACCTCTCCTGATCTCTACAACCCTTCAAAGATGCTTGTGAACACCGTCTCTGTGGTATCCATCAGCTCTCTCAGCACTGTGGATGTATTCTGCTGGGGTCCATGGACTTGTGCAGGTCAAATTTATCTAGTTCTCTGACCCAATCCTCCTTGACCAAGGGAAAGTCTTCAGTCTTGAGGCTGATGGTGACTTTGCTATGTAGAAGTCATACTTTGTCTAGTAATATATCATCTCTGCCACAGAATTGTTATAACCCTTCTATGAACATACTGACAGTGTTATTAATCAAACCATTTATATACAGAAAGTCTCTATCCATGATACATTTGTTTTCTTCGAAAAATTGCTGGTTTTCTTCTGACCGCAGTTTCTGGTATCCCAAAGGAACACCTGTTCATTTTTCCATTTTTCTTCTTCCAAAGAAAGGACAATTATTACAAAATCTATCACTGTAAGATTAAGGTCATATTTTATTCAAACAATTTAAGAGAGTAAAGTCACCTTCTGTACAGAAAAAATAACTTGCAGTACTATCAGAACTAGCAGAATTTATGAAATATTCTGTCATCTGAAACAGGGCAAAATTTCTTATGAAATATTTATGCAATTAGAAAGTTCATAGTGGAGTCCCAAGAAATGTTAACTTCAAGATCTGTTTTCTGAAAAATGGTGCCTCTGAATCTTGTGCATGTAGGAATAATGCTTTTAGTGTAATTTTTTTTATGTTACCATGAAATAAAATTGACAGGCTGAACTATAATGGCAGCTTATAGAAAGTTTTTATTACACAGTATTTTTAGGGGTCAAGATGGCCCCCAATATGCCTCATTACCTTTGTGTGCCTGGGTACCACTCAGACATGAGGAGAACTTACAGGGGAGCAGGAAGAACTCTCTGCTGTGATTAAACTCAGTAATGGTTTTAAACTAAAAGAGGGTATATTTAGATTATATATAAGGAAGAAGCTTTTTATGATGAAGTTTGTAAAATAATAGAATAAGTTACCCCAAGAGGTGGTGGATGTCCCATCCCTGAAAATATTCAAGGTCAGGTTGGACGGAGATCAGAACAACATGATCTAGCTGAAGATGTCCCTGCTTGCTGCAGGGAGGTTGGACTTGTTGACCTTGAAAGGTCCTTTCCAACCGAAACTATTGTATAATTCTATGGTTCTGTGATTCCCAAGCTGTCCAGGGTGCCGTGGCCCTGGGGCAGGGTGAGACTGAGCAGAGGTGGGGAAGCCAGCAGGGCAGCTGGAGTCAGCATGGGCATGGCCTTAGGCATGGGATGTGCCCTGCGCTGATGCTACTGCACCTGCCTGGAGCAGACATAGCTGATAAACAAAAGCAGGGCGATGGATAAACCAAGCATGCCTGCTCACCTCGATCCAAGAAACCAAAGATTTTTTAGGATTTAGAGGGGGAGAACTGTGGTGAGTGGCCACACTGGTTTCACCTTTGCTCCCAAGAGGAAACATTTTAGTGTAGTCATAAATGTCAGCACTCTGGGCCAAGCAATAACTTTTAATGTCATCATAACCAAGGGGCATTTAGAAAGTTTGTGAGGGAAGTTTGGGACTCAGCCATATATATGCACATCAGCCCATGTATAAATTCAGTCATTTCTTAGACTTCCTCAATAAGAATTTATTTGTACTTCAAACTGGAAGTATGAGATTTATGACTTTCAAGCGTTGCTAAGCTAGAGCATGTAGCAGCATGCCTGCTTTTCTATGCCATTGGAGCATGGCATTTCCATCCTCTTACCTTGCCTGTTCACATTTTAGCTTCTGCTGAGACAGCACCATAATTGCCTCCTTCTTTGAGGATGAATACTGGCATGTGAGTACTGACTTGCTACGCACAGAAATGAGAGCCACAGCTTCTCTCTCTATGGAAACCAAACGTCTATCTCATGTAATAATAAACCTTCACACATGATTTGGGACAGATTTTAATTGAAGATTAGGAGTTAAAAGCCTTTATGTTTCTTTTCAAATTCCTTGTTCCTGTCCATTTAGACCTAAGCACACTTGTGCACTGTGGCAGAGCCTTGAAATACAGCAATTAGCCATGCTGGTGATTACCCTGAAAATGATAGTGATTGGTAAGAGTTGCTCAGTGTTTGAATGACTTCTGAATTTGCCAGCCTTGTGGAAGGCACAAGTCACTTTGACTCTCAATGACCACGAGTTGCTGACAGGGAGGACTTTGTGTCCTGCTAAGTCAGTAGGAAAGAAAGGCTTTACCCTGCTATCTGCTGAACACCCAGCACCTTTGCAGCATAAGATTTATAAACAGGAATTAGATAACTTGAAAAATCTGGGTCCCTTTAAAATCAGCAGATGAGACATCTGCATCAACATCTTACAGAGCAGACAAACAATGGCTTTGTTTTGGACCTACTGGGACAAAACACCTTTCTGTGCTAGAGGAAAAAGAAAAGGCAAAGGTGAGCAGCTGAGAAGCAGGAAAAACTGCTGACCACCTTGAACTGAGCTCTCCATTGTTGTATATGTAACCAGAGACACTGATTCTTGTCTGAATGCCATAACCTGGCCTTCTGAGTTACCTCTGAGCCACGTTGTTCACTGCTGAACAGGGAGCTAACGCAGTTGCCTATTCAAAGTCCTTTTACAGCAGGATTAGGGGACTGAAAATCTTGTTGCTTTGTGAAAGTGTGCCCATATCTCCTTTCCAAAAAAACCCCACCAACAGAGAGAAAAGATAAAACAAAAGACAGGTATTCTCTTCCAAATTAATTGTGCATGGACTCCTAGGAGAAGGAGCATATTCCATTTCAATAATTATTTTGGCTTATTTTTTATTCTAAAAGCAGAAATATGGTGGTTTTACAACCACTAACTCTCTTCTCCTAAATGTTCTCTAGTGTCAGTTTGTTGTCACCTGTAACTCATTTCTTTGCTTGTTAAGTGTAATGGCAGAGGATAATGTGTTGTTAGTTATAGATCACAGCAGAAGTATGAGCCATTTTGTCATGTCTGGTATTTGCTTGAATAATAAATGAGCTTTTACAGCCAATAACATTTTCATGTAGGTATCCCAAGTGATGCAAGTGGTAGAAATACAACCACTGAAAATCAACAGATGCATCTAGGCCCATTCCTGAAGAAAACAGTTATTTCAAGTTTTCTACTGAGTTACCCTCAGGTTTAGTAGACTGACTATTGAACTGCAATGGAGCATACTAAAAACATTATACAGTTCCTGCAAAATTACTTACTGAAGTTGCAGACCCTGGCAACATTCCTGACTGGCTGCTGCAGACAGCTTAGTGCCTCACCGGCTCAGAGCTGCTGGATAGGGAGCTCTCAGGCCTTCCCTGAAGAGGTCAGGTTTTATGTGTCCATAGACATCTGCTAAAGTCCTCTGGCTCCATTCACTCTATACCTTGATACCTTGATTTAGATAGATGCAACTTGTACTCCTAATTTTATTTTCATGAGGTGTTTCACTCCCTTGAGACACTGCTTGGGAAGCAGGTAAAAGAAAATTTTATAGGTTAATGAACTCTTGAAAAAACACATGCACTTACTTCCTGAAGATGGAAATAAATAAAGGCTCCCAATAAATCTAATTTCTTTAACACTCTCTTCTCCTCTACTGGGACTTCTTTGATGAAAGGTTAGGAAATCTTTTCCTCTGTTGTCCTTTCAGGACAACAGCAAATTAGAAAAATGAGTTGTCCCATCTTCCTTTTCCTCAGGAAATTGTCTCTCAGGAACAATTCGTAGAATCATAGAATCATCTAGGCTGGAAAAGACCTCCAAGATCGTGGAGTCCAGCCTTTGATCAATCACCACTTTGTCAACTAAACCATAACACTAAGTGCCACGTTGAGCTGTTTCTTAACCAACTTCCTGGGCAGGGCATTCCAATTCAACCTAACTTTTACTTATTATGTCAAAATAACACCATAACCAGCCCAAGTATGGGATTTCTCAGGTGTATGCACCTCTCTTCATTAAAATATTTTAAAGTTTCTCTTGGTGTTTAAGAAACCTGCATTAGAAAATATAAATCTACATAACCTTTGAATTTCTGTCACACAACGCAAAGTACTGAACAAAATGTAGGTGCTGTTTGAACCACTTATTTCTCACAGACATTCAGTATAGAAAGTTTAAAAGGTCCATTTCAATTGAAATAGATCTCTAGAATGGCCTAAGTACTGGCCATTATAAACTATATCTGATGATACCTGTTTCAGATACATTATTAGTTATCCAGGTCTTTGATCAGGAAACTTGAGGTTGGAATGATGAATTGATTTGAAAATACTCACCTGTTCAAAAACACAGACACTGAGTGAAGCTCTCCACAGTCCCAGTGTTAATTCCAAAACCATCTCTTATCCTTATTTCAGTATATTGTGCAATAATGTTTCTCTCTTTCTCTTGCTTTGTACCTAAATGTTGGAAAATAAAAGTAAGATATTTTCTATAAACTACAGCTTTCAATTGTCTGATGTACCAGAAGAAAGATGACATTTGGAGGATCATTTCAAATTTCTTGTCAGTGCTTCAATGCTGTTGATGTTTATCAGTGACAAAATCTAAATTTTCTGCCTCGTATTTGGAATAATAAGGAAAAATCTGGTTTCACTGATGTTATTGGGAGCAGTCCTCCATCCCTGAGCTCACCCACAGTGAGCTGACAGACCATTAAGAGAAAGGGATACAGAGGTCAGAACAAAAACCATACCTCAGTCTAGGCTGAAATGGGATGCCTCCTTCCTTCTTTCCTTCTGCACCCATTTTTATAATTGTTTAAGGAAAGCTGAATCCTCTGCAGGCTCTTCTCCCTGACCTTGATGGAAAATTGTCGCAGTAGTACAATATGGAGATAGGCATGTGATCTGGCCAAAGACAGACATTTCCTAGTACTATTGACATTGATAACAAGTTTTAACAGAGTCTTCTGGCTGTGTGTTATCTTGGCAATTTAAGTCATTTGCCTTTAAGCTCAAACTGCTACTGCCTCCCAAGCAGTATCACGTTTTCTATATTTGGTTAGAAATTGAAATTCCTTCTCTTTGTGCTGGTATTTATTTCTGTCAAGTGTTGGCACCCCTGACCAAAATTATATCTGTTGACAAGCTATACAAGTGCCTTGTATAAGCACTTTGTATAAGGAGGTTGGCATAGTTCGCAGGTTTAGGCTTGTGGTTGTTCATGGATCTGTGTTTTTAAATAAGAGGAGTATGTGCTCATTCTGGCTGTCCAAGGTCTGTCCAAAATTAAGAAATTAAATTAGTCTGGTGTTTTGCAAACTGATACCTCTTTATAGCAGGTAAGCATAGCAAAAAAGGACCCTGAGTAGTGTAAAGGCAGCTATTTTTACATGGGCTAGTTGCTAAAGTGCTTGTCATGGTGTTTTGGGCTGTTCCTCTGACGTACCGCAGCCAAACACCAGCTGAGGAGTGGAGTCAGCCATTGGAGAAGACCATATTGTGGTGGTGTTCTCAGGGGTCAGAAAAAAGAATATTGAAATAGGAGTCAACTAATGACACTAAAATAAGCAAGCTGAGGTTCTGCATAAGACCTGAAATGCTGCCAGAACAGATTCCTTAAGGAAGCTTCAGTGTGGTTATCTATGTGGAGCCACTGCCACTGGTAAGTATTGGCAGTGATCCCACTGGTTTGATGGACAAAGGGTGGCTGTGCCCCATCACCCAGTGAACGACGACCTCACAGCTGAAGAACCACATTTAGAGTGGATATCTTCCTTTAACAGTGCCTCCCTGATGTGTATAAATATATAATTTGTGATTAAATGTTTTTGTCACTTGTGGCATTCTATTCTAGGATTTTTCCCTTATTCAGCTGTTTAACACCCAATTTCCAGATTTTGGAGTACATGTCTAAGGAAGAAAACCACAATATCTGTTTGCATTCACTGTTGAAAACAGGCGTATTTTTGGAGTTCTTTACTTGTAAACTGTATCTCAAATTGTCCTTTCTATGAGTCATAACTGACACCAAATTTCATTTAAAGTTTTCCTGGGGGCCAAAACTGCTTCTTCAATCAATTTTTGTTTATTAGTTTGGTCGGTTGGTTTGGTTTGGGTTTTGGGTTTTTTGACAATGACAGCTACTTAAACAAGAACAATGGTCCCTGAGAGCAGTTTTGTATTTATATTGTCAATTGTGTCAAATCTCAAGAAACAGTAACACCTTCACCTTGTTCTTTAAATTGAAAGAAAATACCATGTATTTCTCCTTCTGTTGACAACTGTCTCTGCATTTGTGTGCAGTTACACAGCTGCAGTGAGATCGGTTTTAGGATATACATCATGATATAGATTTGGATGTAGTTTGCTTAGGGATCCTGGTGGAGGAAGAAGTTGTAGATTTCCAGTGAAGTCAATATAAATTTGTTTATTTAATTATTAATAAACTCTTGGGCTATGTCATGACCTTGAGCTACTTAGCACATGTGTTGACTGCGTTGGTGAAAGCTTATCTCTTTCTTTCACTGCACCTTCTAGTTAGACAATACATAAAACATTTAGCATCATGTCTGGCATGTTACAATGATGAAACCATCTTTTCATCAGTGTTGGGATGCAGGGAAAGTGTTATCATCTCTTATCAGGTCTATTTTCTGAGCTGCTTTATATTCTGTGTTCTGTGGTCTCGAAGAAATACAGTGGAGGCAAAATGTTGGTCTCCATGTGTCTATGACTTGTCTGTGATTTTTCTAACTGTCACATCTTTCCCTTTCTCTGAGCTTGAGAAAGCTTCAGATCATATGCACCTTTCTCTCTCTGAGTCATTTTTGTACTGTTCCTTGTCCAGATTGAAGCATTTGAACCTTTTCCTTCCAAAAGATACATCTAAATGTGCAGAAGACACATCTAAATGTATTTCCAGCTCTACTGCCAAAAAAGCTGTACCAAGGAGATATCCTTTAGAATTTTACTCTTCTTTCAAAATATTGTTATGAAATGCATTATCCCTTGCTCTCTCTCTTTCTTTCTTAATCTTAACAGCAGATTGCTAGCAAAAATTAATTTTCTTTTGTACAAAACAAGATCTATTGTGTCAATAGAACAAAGATATGCCTGCTATCATCATGCACAGCAACACAATTTACCAAGATAGCTGTGGATAAACTGCATAGGATAGTCAAGCTTTAAAACCAATTAGTATTGAATTGCAAACCTTTCCTTGGGTATCATTTAGAATTAATACATAAAAATATTGTTTCCCTTAATGTTAAGAGTAAAAACTTTGTTAACTGCGATAAGAGTCTTAGAAAGAAATTTTAAGGTTTGTAACCTTTGTGAGAGACTACTGAGTTATAATAAGGAGCATAAGACTGGGAAGGCAAATGTATGGACAAGGTTCTTCTCCTTCCTAGTCATACAAAAGGAATGGCCATTATTCAGTTCATAAATGGATTCTGAAACATATTAACATAATTAGGGGTACAAGGCTGGGCCAAGCTTTGTTAGCTACACTAGTGCACAAAAGCAAATTCAATATGATTTTTACCAGAAGAGATTCTTAGTAATGCAATGCCAAGTACAAATGGAAAATACATTTCCCCCATTTAAAAAAATGAAATAATTCCAAATATTTTGATGGTGTCATGACAAAAGCAGCTGCAGTCTAAAACTTTGCATGTAAATAGTCTTAATGAGGGGAAGTGCCTTTAATAGATGGGGTGTTGGAAAATTTTAAAGAAAAAATCTTCACAAGCATCTACCAAGAATTTAATGATAAAATGGATAGATCCACCCTTTTTGTGAGATGAAGGGCAAAGGACTACTGTCCTTTCCCTCAGACTTTCTTGTTTCTCGTTTCTACTAAGGAAGAAGGTAATTGTAAGCAGCAGACTCTTAGCAACAAGTTGAAAGCTGTACTGACTTGTTACAGCCCTCGGTAGTTGCTATGTACCCAGCTTCTCTTCTTGGGAAATTAATGGCCTCATTTACATCAAAAAACGCTGTCAAAATATCAGAAAATGCAAGCTCACTTATAAAATGAAATTATTTGGTAACAAATTAGACAAAATGGACAAACACAGATTTGTAGATAAAGTGGTGCTGGCGGAAGATTTCTGCCGTGTCTACCATGAATGCATTGGCCTCATCCTCAGGATTCAGTGGCATTTTGTGTTTCCAGAAGGCCTTTAAATGTCTCCTGAGATGGATGAACCCATCACCAGCAGTCAAGAAAAAGTCTTCCAGTGGAGTCTACAGATGGTAGTATTTGACTTTGGGGGGAGAAATTTTTCCCCACAATGTACCGAATGCTGGTTCCTAGGCAGATGCTGTTCTGTGTGATGCCAGGAAACCTGAGCCCTGTGTCACACACACCTTCAGAAGTACCTGCATGGCATCAGCAATCACGTTGGTATCCAGGCTCCTGCAGCGATAAGGTAAGGCAGAGCAGACAGATATGTGGGTTTGCTCAATCCTGACTCCAGGGTCACCTAATGTGGTGTACTCAAGGCTAGGCTTTCATTGATCCTGATCCTGTCACTAGAACTAGGTTCATTACTTGCCTGCTGTTGAATTGAGCTCTTACTAATTTCAAGTGCTAGAGCTTAAAGGGAGTTTTGAATCTCCTGATGGGATCAAAGGTTGTGAAACTCTCTTCTGAATACTCAGACCTTGCTACATTAATTAAATCTTCCTTCCTATGTCAGCCATTCTTTAACAGGCATTGAGTCATTAGCCTCCCTCTTTCTTTTTCTTTCATAATGTGAAGAAAACTCTTCAACCTCAAATGCAAAAGTACATTTTTACTTAAGACAATGATGAAAGGATGTTGCTCTTTGCTTCAGTTGTGGCATAAAGAAGGGTAATTTTGTATCTCTCTTGCATACTTAGGTCTGCTAATTATTAAATGCTTTCACATCACCAATGGCTTTGTTTTCCTTTTTCACCTACTTATTTTAACATAACTTAAATATCTGGTGGTGTCTCCATCCGGCTTCCTGTAAAGATGTGTTCTTATATTTAGTGCTTTTTAAAGGCCCTTGGGAGACAAGCAGCCTATCTCCTTCTCTGCCCAACTCTATGTCCTGAAATGCCTTTAGTAACTCAGGGCACCTTTCACTTTGCATTCATGGGCACTTTGCTGCTCCAGGACTGCCAAGCAACTGTCTTAGGGGAAGGAGGATGTGCACATTAAGGCTGAAGTTCTTACAGGAATGCAGTGACTTTACTGGGTACCACCTATGGACTGACCTGTGATAACTCTTCACATGGATGTTCATTTAACTAATGAACACTCACATTATTTAGTTTTGCATATTAACTGATACCTGAATAGAAACTGTCATTTTTCATGAAGCAAGAGTATAAACATGAAGGTTAGCTAAATCCTTTCTTCATTTGGGTGTATAATTTTTCGTGAATGAGAACTACAAGATCAGAGGGGTTTTTTTCTCCCTTAGATATAATTTCTGAGTTCTGATTGTTTTCATATTGGGTGGTTATCTAAGCATGAAAGGGGATGCTTCCCAGTGCAGAAAGCCAGTGTAAAGTCCTCTGTATCACTTGGACCCCTGTGAGGATCCCACACCAGGACCAGGTGGAGAAGCAGCAGAAAAAAAGAGCAAAGGGGCTTAGCCTGGAGAAGGCCACTGGAGTCAGCCCCTTGCTCTCTCTCTTTTGCCACTTGGATCAAGATTGCCAAACTATTACCTACAGCCCTGGATGTTATAGTGTCTGCTCCAGCCTGTGAAAATCAGCAAGCCTTCAGCAAGCTTTTACCTTATAGAAAAAAATTATACAGCTCATTATAAGCTTTGCAAAAAGAGTTGTAACAGTGAAACAACACATGTAGTCTCCTGTTTTTGCTGAGGCAATTTGATTGGCTTAGGTTGTCATTTGCAGCTCCTGGGTTTCTGTTTGTGCGTGTGACATAACATGACAGAACAGTACAGCCAAACACTGAGAGGTTTCTGCCTTGTACCACACAGCTCAGAATTTCAGCTCACTCCTAATTTGCAGAAAATTTAACAATTATCAAAGTGCAATTTAAAGTTATCAATGGCTGGAATACTGTAGTGACTCTTTGGTTTGCTTCTGTGCTTTGTTCATACTCCAGCATCGGTGCCAAGACTATAATTTTTCTGTTGTGCTGTTGTTTTTTGTAATCTCTCATTTAGGTGAGTTATGACAATGAGGCATTCATTTCAATGCATTGAAACCTATTTTTGTCCTCATAGGATAATTTTAAGCAAGAAATATTTGGAGAAAATATATAATTTGCCAGCACAGTTGATACATTCAGCAAGGCAATTCAATTGCATTATGACATCTCCGAGAGAACAACATGCTTGGCTAACACATAATGCACAATGAAAGTGGCTGCTAAAATTTTTTGTCAAGCATTGAAGGATGCTATGTCAAAATAAAATGAAAAATTCAATTAAAAAATCCTGTTCATATATGATTTTTCTTACATTTCTTTCTTTTATAGTACATTGTAATCCACAAGAATTTTCCTCTCTCCTTTGCTCCATGTAAGTTGGGTTTTTAAATACGTATTAAATAGCAGTAGATTAGAGGTAAGTTTTATAAATGCATGAGTTGGAAGAGGGCAGAGCAAATTCCAAAGCTCTGTATTATGCAGGTTGCAGTCAGCTCTTCCCATAAGGTTGTCTGCTGGCAGGTGGACAACACCATGGAATCCTTCTCACCGGTGATCATCTGATACAGTATTTTGGGGGGTGTTGAGGAGGAGATCACCTTGGTATCCCTTGGAAATGTAATTCAGGGTCCACAATCCATTTTGCTGATTTACTCAGAGTTCAGGGAAATTTTTTGTGTAGCATCAAATCTTCCTGGAAGATTAAAGATGTGGAAGGGAAGGAAGGCAGGGAGGAGGAGGAGGAAGTGTTGGAGATTGAGCACAGTGTGACTATGTAACACTTCCCTCAAGACCCCCTGACCTGGAGAGGTTTTTGAGACAGATTCCCCAAATCCTGCTTCTCCTGGAAGGCCACTAATTTAGCTATGAACCTCCATGCTCTTCCTTGTGGGCAGGTTGGCTCTCCAGTGGCATCAGCAGCTCCCACCTGTGCATTGCTGGGCCATGAAGAGCTAATAGGATGAGCCTTACTGCATTTATTTCTGCTCTACAATACAAAACTAACCACAAGCAAGGTCAAATCCTTGTTTAGCTAAAACTATTTGAGATTTAAAGCAAACCCTGACCTTTCATGCAGAAGAATGGATAGAATTTGATCCACATTGTTTAAATTGGCCCAAAAGAGAAGGTACTTACCTGATTTCATGTTTCGGTCCAATTATTTTTTCTTCCAGAAGGCTTATGGGGAATATAGAAGAACAAAAATAGAAGCAAATGTATATTAGATGGATCCTTGGAGTTTTATTTGCTTTCATTCCAGGATTTGCAGAGGCCAACTTGTGTTGCTGGTAATCCCTTAATATGGTTGCCTTTGCTGATCTTAAATTGGTGAGTCAATAGTGACAGCACTCTGAGGCTGTGAAAGATCAATACACATGGGTCTTTTTCAGTGCCCTTCATTACTTTTTGTGATTTATTTCTCTCTTGGCTAGCAGATGACTAAGCCTCTTGGATTGAGTTTCTTGCACGTCTACCTTGGCAGCTAAATAATTGAAAACTTTGCTAAAGGAAGAGAAATAATACTTGAAAATATGTTTTCTACAAGACTTGTTCTGGTTTGCTTCTGCGCTGCATCAAACCTCTTCGGAACAAATAATTTGACATTGTTTAAAATATTAAGGAAATTAAAATTTTCAACCTACCTGAAGAAAACTTTGCTCTGGGACATTCCTAGGTCTCTTTATGATATACTATCAAGAATGCCGTGGAAAAAGCTGGTTGATGACTGGTGATCACTGAATCACAGCTATGTAGAGCAAGATGTTTGAGGATAGAACAAGGTGCTTGTGGTGGTCCACTAATAGTGCCTAAACTGAAATACACCTGTGGAGAGTTGGGAACCCATCCCTTCTGGGAAAATAATTCATACTGCTACAATTGGTAGAACTGAGTATTCCAGAGTGGAACTGGTCAGAGTAATATAAACATTAGTGAAATTATTTATATTTATTATGGCTGCATGCTGTAGTGATAACAACATTCACAGTCAGAGCCAGCTCTCATCTTATTGGGCTTAATGCAGAGCAATGTCAGCCCCCTCTTCAAAACAGATTTTTAGTTTAGTTAAAGAAGCTATTTACATTAGTGTTTGCTGCTTTAAATAGTTTAATGTAACAGCATGTTTCTTTTGACAAAGATGATGATAGCAGATATGTACCTTTAGAGAAAAGATGCAGCTTTTTTTTGCTGAAGTGTTGAGAGAGAAAGCTGACACTCATACAACTCCCTCTAAAAATGTGTGGGTCTTGTATAGACCTCAGTGGGCTCAGAATGAGGGTAATGATGAGCTATCTGGTAGATGAGAAGGGGTTTAGGCACTTTCAGCTTCCCAAGGTTAAAGGCACTGGAGCCCCAGTTGCAGAGCCAGAGAAAAGTCATCTCCTCATCCACACTGGCAGCTGCTGAGTTTCTCTTCCCTTGTCCCAGTAAATGATCCTGCTGTGATGTCACTTAAATTTCTCTCCAGTTTTAACAACTTGTTTAAATAAAAAAAAATGCTATAAAGAGCTGTTGACACCTCAGGGATATCTCTGGAAAACTTTGTGTTTTGAAACAATTTTGCAGATGCCTTATTAGAAAGGCTTTGGCCTTCTCCACACGATTTCTGCATTTTATTTACAAGAGATGCTTGCATAGAAACATGATCCTGTTTCAGAATGTCATTTTTTTGCTCCTGCTTATTTCTTATTTGAAATCCTCTCTTTCCAGCTGACTCCACAGCCATTATGTGAATGACTCTGCTGTGTTTCTAACCGCAGCCCTCTTTAATGTGTTTATAACACCTTTACTAAATGCATTTTTGAATAGGCATTCCTGTTAGATGGAGGACTATAATTTTTATTTATCATGGTGAGTATGTTTGTATAATACTAGTATGGCTACAGTTGTATTAGTATGAAGGATGCATCTGTCTATAGAGCAATGAAATATACTGATATAATAACAGCTATAGCACCACCAAACTGCAGTCTTTGAACAAGATTGGTTTGGCTGATTAGCCAGCACTGCAAAGAGGCTCAAATTGCTGGGATGATGGAGATTGCATAGACCTTTTCTTCCCATGGTTGAAAGAAATTTGTTCAGATAATTTTGTTTTTTCTTTTCCATGACTATAGGAAAATAGCAATTTTTCAATAAAGGGACCATTTCCCACATGGTACAAGCACAACCACAGGAGGAGGGATCACAGAATGGAGCGCAGGAGAGGAGGCAGGAGAGCAGTGCTCACCCAAACCAGTGCTGCACTGGGAGAATGAATTATCTCCTCCCCAGCATCCAGTCCTGCCCTACCCTGGGCCTTGTCTGATGCCTGTTTAAGCCATGGTAGCAGAGCAGCAAAGAGGATCAGTCCAGTCACTGGGCTGGGCAACAACTGCTTTCTGCCTCCAGCATTAATTTTCAGCCACCTTGACTTTTTAATGCAGTGCAGAAGGAGCTGGGGTGTTGGGGAGTTGAGGGCTGCTCCAGGCAGCTCTGGTGGCTCAAGATGCACCTCTAGTCATGGTCCAGGGCATCAGCTGGCAGATACTCAGGGAAGGAAGAAACTCTGATTCTGTCAATGAAACTTCTGAAATTTCAGACAAGGTAGTACAATTCCTTCTGTAGTCCATCCTGTCTTTACCGGATGTCTGGTCATAGAGGTGAATAACTCCCAATTGTCACCAGTGCAGGAAGAAAAAATGTATTATTAGAGTTTGTCTTTCAGGAAAATTAAAAAATCAGAGACAAGAGGATGTATGACAGCTTCCCATAAAATTAACTTGCATGACCTCCTAGTGGCTTGGCTGGTCAGCACACACACAAGTTCTTTGTACAGGCTTCAGCGTAGCAGAATGAACCACGTGAGGCATCATGAGCTTGGAGCTGTCAGAGCTTTACCAGTAATGTATTTTACCAGCACTTTGAACAATGGCTTCCACACACACCCCTACTACATACAACAGGAACAAATGAAATAATGAATGACAATTTTATAAGGTTGGTTGTTTGATTTTTTTTTTTTTTGAAGGAAGATTACGCCATACTTCAAAATCTGATCTGCACCCTGTTTTTGTTCCAGCTGAGAGTGAGAAAACAAGATTGATTCTGTGAAGATGTTTGAGTTGATTGCTCAATCTTGCAGCAGGGTTTTTCCCAGGAGCTATCAATCCTCAAAACTGTGTGAAAGGCAGAAAGGACGGTTTTGGTGTAGGCTCCTTTCTACTTCTAAATAAATAATTGCATAAAATCCACCCCTAAGTTCAACTCATCTTCTCTGTATGCTCTTTACCAGATTTTGTGAATGGAAAATTGTTCACTGAATAGGTGTGCAGTTTTTCCTAACCCTTGGGACTGTAACCAAATGCAAATAAAGGGGAGATAGTAGTTTGCAAATATTTCTCTTGAAATAAAAAGAAATAATTTGGACACTTCTCTATGATATTGCTTCTGTCACTGTTGGTCAGTCATATTTCTGTAATAGATGCCTTGAAAATTCTTCACATGCTTGTTAGTGCCAGTGAAAATATTCTCTGATCTTCCATTTCACTTTGGCATATTATGTACAAAAGACCTATTCTCCTAATTTAAATAAATAAACAGCAGTTTTCTCTTTGCAAAACCATTCATTAAAAAAAAAAAAATTACTGATGTACTGGTGTTTACAGTTAAAAGATCTTGTAATAAATTAGATGTTTCTCTAGTGTAGTTGTGAAGAAACATTATATTTACCTCTTTATTTTTTAATATGCACATTTATTTAAAAGTCAGTCATACTGCTGTATCTTAAATCCTGAAGTCAATAAGATTTTCATGCCATAAACATATTAAGAAGAATTAATCAATGTAAGACTTTGAATAATATAAGCATGTGAAAGGATGTTCTTCTTTTTCATAAGCAGACTGTTTATGAGTTTTCTTAAATAGATTATTCATTCATCTGAAATTACTATAATATTATTGAAAGAAAAAAGTGCAGATTTTTCTTACACTGGATGGATAAATATTTTAAATCCTTTTTATCTGCAGATGGTAAGGTTGCTAGACATATAAATGACAACATACAGAAAAGTCAAAACAGAAAAATAAAACTCAGATTGAGTTGATATATGTATCTTTGTATGGAATTCTTTTACCTCTTACTCTTTTATCTTATAATATACTCTCTCCTTTCTTTATTAGTAAATCTGGGTTCACAGACTATGAGAGCTTGTCCCAGCCTCCAGTCATGATGTGGTGGCAGTGTTGTTATTAGTATAAGTACTATTTAAAGTTACACTGATTCCAGCCTTTTTACCAGAAATCTGTGGTGCAACCTCTCTTCCACATATTAGCATCAAGTATAGAAAGCTTTCTTTATGGATAGGCTCATGAAAAAACATACAGTCCATTACTTATTTGAGCATTCAAAGTGAATGAAATGCCTTTTGCAGGATTTTTAATCTTGCTGTAAAATAGAGATCTCCCTATCTACCTCCATGGCCATCTTTAATTTCAGTACCTCGAGGCTAGCCTATGGCACCTGACTTGCTACCCACTCTCTTCTTGTGCCTTGTCCCTGGCTTTAAAAGACTTCTTAACCCAAGCTTAAGATCCAGGCCAAGAAGCGACTTTAATGCCATCAGTTCCAAGGTTGCTCTCTCACTCGTCACACATAGTCTTCCAAAAGACTACGTCTCCCAAGTACAGACCCTGCCGCCCTGTCACCAAAGCAATTACTAAGCCTGGGCAAAGTTCTCCCTGGAAAGCAGGACCAGCAGAAGCACAGGATCAGCCCTTGCTACTCCCTCATGCTGCAGGTTTCAGAATTGTGACTCCTCCATCTCTCACGGGCACAGAGAGGGACCTTGGACCTGCCACAGAGTGTGCTGCAGGAGAGCTTTGTAAGGGCACTGACGACTGCCAGTCCTCTCACTGTCTCACAGCACATCTGTTCTCATGAAAAATAATAAGTTAAATTTATTTATCTTCATAGCCAGTCAGTGTTTACCATGAGAAATGGGGTTGGATGTCATTGATGAGCAGGGCTGCATCACAGAAAATCCTGCTAGCTGCCTCCCAGTGGAAAAAATCCACGATATCCCATACACTGTCGAGCTGCTGGAGAAAGGAGAGAAGAGCATATAATGACATGAGTAAGTGTGCTAAACCTCTGTGCTGCCAGCAGTCGCTGTGTCTGGGCTCCCGAGCGAGCTCTCGAGTTTACACCTTGGCCATCTCCTAACTCCATGCTGGCATGAGACTCGAGTATACACCGGTCCCAAGTGCCCTGGTTTCCTCAGAAATTAAAGCCCTGCGACATACAGGAGCCTTATTAAACACCCAGCTTGGCCTCCGTCTGGACAATTGGAGACAACCTGCTCCTGCTGTGATGCACAGCTGGAGATTAGTTTGGGTCTTTTTCTTTTTTCCTAAAAAGAAAGAGATTGAGAAAAGCTCAGTTCTCATCTGACACAAATCATTATGTCTTCACTGCAGCTGATGGGGCTTAACTGATTTAATTTAACTAAGGATCTGGAATGTTGTTTAGTTGCTGTATAAATAATCTGCAGGATTCCTGTATCAAGACTGATATTGCATCTCTGTATCTGGTGGAAATGTACCATATAAACAAGCAGTAGATCTTAACCACCAGACATAAAAAATCATTGCATGATGGCTATTGATATGGGCAAAAAACACCAGGGCCTTTGACTGGGATTTCATTAACAGCTTATTTAACTGCCCTAATATGTCTTAATGGAACTGTAAATCACACAGAAATACAATTGTTTTTTAAAAAGCAAATAGCACCAGCTTTAAATTCAAGAGTTTGTATTTGTACAGCATAATGGGGAAAACACCAGGTTTATGATACTGTTTCAGCAGTAAAATAAATCTCCACTTTCCCTTCAGTAGTGCAATCTTCACATGTCTTATGTATCAGGATGAGTTGATTACATTCTAACAGAACCCAAGTATTTTCATCTGGGAAAAGTAATGGTGTTGTAGGTGGCATCTTTAGTTTCAGTTTATGAATCTCTAGAAAAGCTAAAAGAAATGTTTAATAATTCTCCAGGAATTATTTTTAAATAGTGTGTGCTGCCATCTTAACAGCACCATTGAATACCAACATCCACTGTCTGATAAAATTACTCCCAGTTCACTCTAAACTGGTGTGTCAAAATTGCATCAATATTTTGCAAGCTGTTGTCATATGTTCATAACTGACTTTAGAAAAATTATCGGCAGGTAGTTTCATCTAGAGGGTCCCATGACCTCTCACAGATGTGAAAATTTTAGTAGCTTTCAGAAATTAAGATAGTCTTTTTACTCTGTTCTTTTTTCTTCTCCCTGAACAACAAAGCACTGAGGAGAGATTTCAATGATTTTGTAAGAAATTTTGAGTTCAGAATCCTTATTTTTCAAGCCACTTTCCATTTTTATGTAATGGTTCCTTTAAGCAATTCACTGTGTTCATATCCCAGTTTTAAAGATGCCTAATTCTGCCCACTTCATGCCTAATTTTGAAACCTAGTTTCATGTTAGAGAAAACGTGAAATTGCTAGCAAGAAAGAGAACCATAGCTAGAATATATTAGCTAGAAACTAATGCAAAGCAGGAAAGCACAAATTAGCTATAATTATTGGAATATTTAAGTTTCTTTAATGTGAACTAATAGGGGAAAGATACTGCTACTCATTTTCAAAGAAATCAACACTGATTGCCAATTAAACAACAGCTAACAATGGGTTCCTCTGAACTTGCATCCTTAAGCTCAGGTAAGAAAAACAGTGTTATACAACTTACATGTGCAGAATGGAACAGGATGTCGACATTTGTCCCTGTATAATCACTCTATCGAACTCGTAATGATCTGTGAAATGAAAAAAGGTGTGGTTGGTCCCCCCAGAAATGCTGGGAATGCTGTGAATAGCCCCTGTTGTGCAGTTTATATGAAGACCTGGGCATGGGGGAAGAGCAACAACCTGGAAGAGCAAAAAGAAAAAAATGCAAGGCAACGGATCTGTTTATTTCTTGCATTTATTCTAATCTTTATTCTGTGTTCCTGAAACTGCTGCTATTGTAGTTTAGATCATGTTTCAAACGTTCTTCGTTGTTTTTTGGTTTTGTTGTTTCCCCCACTACCTGGATGAAATTTGAACATAAAAGTTAAAATACCAAGAAAAAAGCAGCTGTTTAAATTTCCCAGAATTTGCGAATTTGCTTTGCAAAGCTGCTGTTATGGAAATACAGGTTTCTTGCCTTTCTTTTTTTTTTTTTTTTAAATAATGCAGTAATTGTGTGCCATTTCACCATGTCAATAGGACAGTGATCTAAATCTTTGTGATCTAAATCTTCCATATTTGTTGTGGAAATGACCATTTACACAAAATCAGGGGAAAAAAAAAGCCTAGGAGGAAAGTAATGAAACCTCTTCACCTGATTTGCAATACTGTTAAATATTGTGGAAATGAACTGGAGGTGAGGTCTTGGGCAACCAAACTCTCAGTGAATGCAGGAGGGGAGCTGGCTGTTGCTCCACTATGATTGAAAATTGTCATTTGATACTTCTGATAGTGGTAAAGAGGAAAGACAGGAATAAGATGAGGGTTTTGGCAACACTTTGTAGGAATAAAATGTTCAGACGGAAACATCCCTAATGTCAGTCTTTATTGGCAATAAGCAGTGAGGAAAGTGGCACCATTTTTCAATCTGTATAAATACACCTTTAGAGAATTTTACCTTTTCCACATCTTTTTCAGCAATACCAAATACAGAGCAGACTGTACTGATTGCTTGTAAATCTGTCCTTTTCCTGCCTTTCCTGCTCAGGTGAATCATGTTCGTTTAGCTCTTTCTTTTCTCAGTGGCTCAGTATGTAACATCAGTGATACACTTCTATAAAGAAGCTTATCCTCTGTGATTTGCAAGTTTAAAACATGAATTTTCCAAGCTCTGGTTTTAAGGACAACCCCATGCTTAATTACTCTAATAACTTTCATTTCCCCCAGATTTTGCCTGTACCATCCAGAGGAAAATAATTTTGTTCTGGGCATCACGTGAATTTAGTCTGGAGCTGAGATCTGGCTGGAGGAGAGGACCTGTTTTGAGACACAGCGCTTGCCGTGCCACCACAGCCTCATGTATGTTCACCCAGGCAGTCAGTTCTGGCAGGGTAAAAAACTTTCAGGTCTTTGACAGTTTCAGGCTGAAGAAATTACAAAATGACATTAAAGAAATCCTGAGACAACATATATTGTGAATAAAAACTTCTTTCCTAGTTCATTAATATTTATTAATTGCTCATGATAGCAGTTTTGCCCAAGGACCAAAAAGTTGGGAAAAATGAGCAGCACACTGAGGAACTTGAAAGTGCAATTCAAATGTAAATATCATACCATTTTTGTAATAGTAATTAATAGCTGTTCATATGCAGCACTTTATATAGGGTCATACTAGTTAGCATCTCAACTTTTTCACTAAAGGAAGACGGATAATTGGTACAATAGAAAGCAGTCACAGTCAGGGTGTTTAAATGCTTAGAAGGACAGAAAGGACGTGGATCTGGTGTATGCGTTTCAGGCCTATGATAGCTGCAGCCCTTGCTGTAAGCACTGTCTGTTAGTTTTCTGCTTGGGAATAGGAAATAGAAACTAATATGAGTACAAAGAGGTGGTGCTACAGATGAGCCAAATCACTAAAGGAAAAGAATGCTCACAGAGTGAATGAATCAAAACCAGTTTCCCAAGCAAGTGATTAACTTGCTTGTGAATGCTACTCGGGCAGGAGCCTCCCGCCTCCCCACTGAGGAGCCAAGTGACAGCGCTTAGAAATTGCTCTGAGAGTCACTTGGTGAAGTGATAAATCGGCAACATTAGCGAGAGTCAGCAGGGAAGAGAACCCATTTTACTCTGGAGCTCTTTCTCAAACGGTAAAGAAATATAAAAGTATTTTAAGCACCCGATGCAGCGCTGAATCAGAAGTTTCATTGAGCATTAGACTGACTTCGGTAGCAAAGCAGCACTCACCATTTGAGTGGAAAGGTGGGAGGAGCAGTAGACAAGCTGTCCCGTTTGCCAAAGGAGGGGCTCCAATTTTTATGGGAGTGGAATTGAACATTAAGCAACTTTGAGACATCCAGCGTTGGATGCCATAAATATTGAAGTAAGTAACAGTGAGATGGAGACACATAATGCCTTGGGTCAGAAACCAGTGGAAACTTAAAGACTAGACGTAACGTGGGCCAATGCTGAGCCTGAATAATACTTTATCTTAGGCCGAGTGAGGACACATTAAGATTGGTTCAGGAGGAAGATTTAAATGGAGCAAAAGAAGCTGAACAGTGGCACATTAGTGCTTTAATGTATGCACTCTAGTGTGTCCACGTAAGATTTGACTTTGATATTGGCCAGGCTTTTATAAGGCTATACATTTCTTAATTGGCACTTTCATTAAGTTTCATTTGCTCGTAAAGGAGTGCATTTAGATCTGGACTTCCCAGTACAAATCACCTCCCTGCAGCCCTGCAGCAGTGCTAGGGGCAGTCTTGGAGTTCATCAGAGGCACATTTTAAAACTATCACCTGAGACAAGGATTTTCAGATGAAACAGCCCCTTCTCCCTCCTCTCCCCTGTGTCTACGGAAAATACATTAAAGTCTCTTGTCTTGAGATGTGCAGCTGTGTCTGCTGACTCCTGAAAGTGATTGAATGTGACTAGATTTTCTGAGCCCCGTAGGGCTGCAAAGCACTAAGGGTAATTTGACTTTGTATATTCACATTTCTCATTGGAGGCATATTCATGTCCGAGGGCTAGAGTTCCTATCTGTCTCATAGCAGGAAACATCAGCACCTTTCTGAGCCAGACCCAGAGCTGTTTTTCTGTGTGGTAACAGTGACCTGACCTTGTTTCCACTGCAGAGGGAGGACCTGGGTGCAGCCAGGGTCAGCCCAGTGTTCCAGGTCTCTTTTGGTGTGAAAGGGTCCTGCACCACGGCTTTCCCTACATCCCAGTTCTCTTCAAACCCATAGATAAGCAGACAGTGGGCAACTGCTGAGTGTGGATCTGAATTTGCACTGTCACAATGCACACAGCTGAAAACCTATGTCAGGTTGATGCTATATGGGCCAGGGAAGAACTGAGATACTTTTGATGTTTTCCCTTCTTGTGGGCTTCTTTAAGGACTGGTGGAAGGAACAGAGCTCTGCCCCCTGTGCAATGCTGCAATAGATTTTTAGTGTTGCAGAGAAGGAACCTACCCAATTTGGACCCCAGTGGCACTGTGCAGATTTCTTTCAGTCCCTGCTACCAGCTAAGTCTCCAACTGGCTCAAATTTTGCTTTCAATGGAAAGATCTCTATAAGTTTTGTTTAAAAAATGTATGTTTTAACACAACACATATGCTTTCAATTTTTATAAAAATGTATTGGCATATTTATTCTATTTTACTTGCTTCATGGCTCTTTTCATGTCAAAGCTTTCTTTTTCCAGAAGAAGGAAAGCTGCTCATATCATCATCTGCTTTATACTAGAGCTGTTTACTTTTTTAAAAAAATATCTTTTTTCACTGACTCTTTGTGGGTGTGTGCAAATTTCATTTTCTCATCTAGTAGTCCTAATGTGCCCTCATCTCCTTGTTTTGACATTCAGCTGCTCTGCTTCTCTGAGCTTTGTGCTGCTTCCATATTTATCACTTTTAAATATACTGTCCTTCCTTTCGCTTTCCTTTGACTGTCTTTTCAGAGTGCTTGATTCACCCAGTTGTGATTACTGGTATTTATGAACTGTCATATTCTAGAAGAAGGAAGAGAGAAATGCCATCAGACCTCTGAACTCCATGTGTTTGCCCCACACACTCTGCTGATCTATGAAAATCTGCATTAATCCTCACAAAAGAGCCTGAAGCCAGAGCCATCTGCAGCTCAGCATCTTTTGCCTCTATTCACAGCTTCCTCCATATCATGCCCTGTGTTTCACTTTTATGTGCCCTTTGCTCTGGCTTGTTTCTTGCCCTGTGCACCCTTTGAGATAGGAAGGGAATTGATATGGCAAAAGGTCTATAGAAAGCAAGGATTAATAAATCAGTGAAAGCCAGTTCATTTCATTTTTTCAGACTGTGCCTGTACATGAAATTAATTTTATTACCATGGGGAAATACGGGAATTGTGCATCACTGTAACAGCACTTTTTTTACAAAACGAAAAAGAAAAGAAAAAAAAGAAATTAGGACATTTCACAGGGCACATTTACTTCTGTATTTGCAGGCTGTCTCATATGATAAGGTATGACATAACATTTTAAAGCTTTTTTTTGAGAAACTTCAGCACAGCTCTGCATGTATTTTTAGGCTGGTTACAATATGCACTCCTATGAATGTCTGAATGTTCATCTGTTAAAGTCACTATGTACTAAAATCTTGCTAAAAATTCAGCACCCTCACAAAAATACGAGGGCTGGGAAGCGAGCCCGGGAAATGATACGGAGTTGCTCTTTTTAGTGATCTTGGCACAGGTCACCTGGTCAAATAGTTTCCTGGTTAAGATAAGCAGATGAAGAGGCTTCCTACTTTTGTAGATATTTAATCTCTTTCAAGAGGGTTACAAGACACTAAGGTTAAAATATTTCTGGATATTTTTACCTCAGAGGTTAATCATTCTTCATTGTCATGAGGCACAATTCAGAAAATCTCAACAATTTTATAAAGGTCACTGTGAACATAACTTTGCTGTCAACAGATAACCATTTTGACTTGAACAGGGGGAGAAACTAGCCTTCTAAATTACACCTTGGCACAATTAATCCATAAGTGAATAAGATTTGACTGTGTTGCAATTCCTCCCTGGCAGTTTTCGTGGTTTCTTCTGGCCAATGACATTGCTTCTCCTGCAAAAATCAAGCAAGGCCAGTGTTTCAATAGTAAATAACCTACCAAAGTCAGCTGGGACACTTCAGTGCAATCACAGAGGTTGTGTTAATAAAACTGAAGTCCATGGTATTTGCCACTTGTTCCACATGCCAGGGTGGCTAGAGACTTATTACTGGAGTGTTGTACTGGCCATTGGCGTATTGTGACCTTGTTTTTCAAAACAGGAAAGGGCTCAGTGAGGACAATGTTCAAGAAGTAAGATCTGATCAACAACATAAGATTATTAAAATTATGGACTATAGACTAACCTAGTCAGAAATTACTGCCTGCCTCTCCTTTTGAGAAAGTGCATGAAAGAATATGAAATCTGTCTGACCCCAAGTGAGCAAAAGCAAGGGCATATTTCTGAGGCTCATGTCAGAGCTGACCCATGTCCCTGCTGTCATGTCTCTGGATGTGACAGACTATTGCTGCATTATGTGAACTGTGTTAGGGGAGCCTCGAGTGCAGGAGTTCGGTAACACCCTGCCACTGCAGATTGGTCCTGTGACTCACAGTTTCTTGTGAGCTCAAAAGAAACTGGCCAAAATATTGCACCCACTGGACTCTTCAAAGCAGTGCTGGATGAAAGAGACAGCAGCCTGCCTTGTGTTCCTAATGCATGGGGCTGTCTTTTTGCAGCTCTGAGGGAGATGTTTTGGAAGGGAAGAAGTGACACTGCAGATCCATGATTCCAAAACACAACCAGTTTAGCCATATCCCCATGGCACCTAGTCCTTTCTAAGCTGCCTTGAGCGGGCTGGTTTTGCCTGTATAGTATGCAGAGGGATTAGGGGTTTTTCCACAGCTATTGATTTTCCTGTGCTGATGTATTCTGGTCTCCAGGCCCTGGGCTATCTCTAGATTTTGCCATTCAAATAATGAATGACAAGGGATATAAAAGGAAATCAATAAATTTTGAAATAAAGTCTGTTTAGAACTAATTAAACGTGCAGTGCATTTAGAAACAAACCAAATCTTAAAAGAACTAAAATCTTTGCATATTTAAAACTGACACAGATTGTGATTTCTAATTTAGAAATGTCTGTTAGTAAAGCCCTATTCATATCTCACTCCCCATGAAGACAAATTTAGCAAATCAGAGCACTATCCTGCAGAGAGTTGTGTATCGATTCACATCTTCCTCCTATTTTCTTCACCTCTGCTGTCTACCTTGCATGACTAAAAACTATCCCCTGCACTCAGGAAATACAGGAGGCTTTCTAAAATGGGAATATTCTAGATGCTGGGCTGGAGTCAAGGAACAGAGACAGTCTTCACTTATTGAACACTTTTTTCCAATGGTATAAAAGCAATTCATGAATCATACAATTGCTGGCAAAAATAAATACACTTGATCCAATAGTAATGAGCTCACTCCCTGCCACTCCGACACAGGATCTTTTCAGCAGCTGCCTTCCTGTGCACCTGAATCTGTCCATCTGCGGAGATACAATGCTATGTGTAAGGCACCCCGACCTTCTTGATGGGAGGTGTCATGCAGGCAGACCCTGATGGGGAATGGAGAGTCCCCTCAGCACCCTGAGAGCAGCTACTGTGCTAGGGCATCTGGAGATGGGGCTATGGCATGGGATGCTGCCCCAGCCATGTCAACAGTGCCCCAAGACTGCACATCCCAACCCCACCCAAATGTGTCTGTGGGTGATGCTGCTCCAGTTCTGTATGAATGGTAGTCCTGGGGATCTGATGGACACTCTGACACCATTTTGCTTAGGAACTCAATGAATGCTTTCAACTGAAACTTGAAGTGTGGGTGTAAAATGTTCAGGCTGGTAATATTTTGGTGTTTCTTGTGAGGCATGACACAGTTGTTTTATTTGTTGTAGATGTTGTTTAATAACGTAATATCTATTTGGGCTTAAACTATATACAGCCCTTAGTTGCCCTATCATAGAACAGTGATTACTGTAATCCAGCAGCATTACAATAATCACTCAAAAGTGACTCAGTCACAAACAAAAAGAAAACTCTTCCTATGTTTTTATTGTTCCGGGAATTAATATAATCATAATCCCCTTTTGGACTAACTTGACTGGTTGCAATTTTTTTTATTTAGTACTGTTAGTTTTAAACTGCAGATTAGGAATGTCAGAGTCTGTACAACAAATGAGAATGACACATATACTGAGAGATGAATTTCAGCATACAAAAAATATTAGCTTTTATTTTCAAAATAGCATCTCCAGTTTTATCTGAGTGCTTATTTACAAAAGAAAAAAAGCATAAAGAAAAAAACATGCAGATCAAAATATTTTATTTAACTGAAACGTTCAATATTGGCTCATATGGTGAATTAAGAGTCAGTTCATCCAAATGTTCTGATGACGTTGCTATTTTTCTAGAGTTCAAAAAATAACTGTTTGGGATATTTGAAACCTGACGCTATTGATTCCCTGATTGCTAGAAATGTAAGCCAAATTATTCCATAAGGATTGCATTAAAAGCTTTAATTATCCAAATTTTTGTTGTGACAAAATACATTATCCTCAGCTGACATATGGAAAAATGAAGACAGAAGAGCAATTTTAAGAGAGGGTTTCTCAGGACAAATGAGTTAGTATTTCAGCCCAGACCAGGAAAAAATATCATTTCTGTTTTCACTCTCATGGTTTTATTCTTCAAGACTAAGACATATCTCACACTGTTATACTGTCCCCCTCTTGAGGCCAAAAAGAATTGATTAAATCAATAGACAGAAACTACAATAACAGGTAGAATCTTTCATTAGTTTAGCCTGCACAGAGAGGGGAGTAAGCACATTGGCAGAGAGCATCATCTCTATGCAAAAGAAAGCTGACAGCAAAATCCTGGGAGACATAAAGAAATGCTCTATTAAAGGAAAAGGTTCAAAGTCACAAACATTACTTCAAGCAGAATAAGAAAAAGGTTCAGTTTTTGGTTTTCTTTCAGTAAAGACTGTTGAAAGCAGGAACAAAGTTGATGAACCTTAATACTGACATGATGCTTAAACTATCAGAGACCAGAAGGAAGAGTTAAATAAACTTAGGAAAGCACTACTGAGGTGGTATAATTTGGTATTCAGTAAACTTACTGGTTGAAATTTCCACTAAAAACTAGGGAGAAAAAAGGGAGCAGCTCTCGATTTTGGTCTTACTGCATGAGTAGTTGTGTGCTTTCTGAATATTAATAAAGCACACATTGCAGTTAGTTTGATTTGCATTCTTTTTAAACGATGTTGGTCTCATACTGCTAAAAAAACCTACATGAAATATATATAATATGTAAACTAGCTTTAAAAAATGCACATGGTTGAAATAAATCAAATTAGGAAAAATAAATTGACTGTTCTGTTTGGGTGAACAAAAGTTTCAACTTTTTCTGAAAAATCAATATTTTAAAACCTTTGCAAGGAGGTTAAAAAATGCAGGCAGTTCTTTTTCAGCAAGTGTCTGTAAAGTGGATGTTATGGTGAATGTGTTGGTGAAAGCCCAACTGCTTCTTCTACTTGAAAGTTTCCCAGTATGGGAATCCTTCTCTACAGATACCTCAAAGTGAGTAATTTTGTCTCAGTTGGCCACCTAGCTTCTTCCTGTAGTTGACTCCAAAATATACTCACCTCTCCAGAATGGCTTATTCAAGTAAAAAAATCCATATCTGAACTGTAGGGAAGAAGTTGCTCTCTGAAATGTCCCTTTGGCTTCATCATGTTACGTAGAATTTGGAAGTTCAGCTTGTAAGTTCTGAATGTTAAGAGTACTTCTCTTGAAGAATGAAGACTTAATGTTAGGATTTGTATTTCCTTTTATAATCTTCAATTAAGGAAGTGAATCCTGAATTTGTGAGTAAAAGCTTTTATTCAGTTCATTTTTCCATCTCTCTTTGGGAGACCAAATTTGACAATTTTCATTCTATAATTCAAACAGCATTGGGAAAAGCTTTAAGTTTACAAAGCACAAAATTGCATACTAGATAACAATATGCTGTAATCACAGAAACACAGAATGGGTGAGGTTGGAAGGGACCACAGTGGATCAATCTGTCCAACCTCCCTGCTCAAGCAGGGTCATCCCAGAGCACATGGCACCAATCAAACCCAAAGGCAAGTAAGTGGAAATTACAAGAAATCTCTGTCTTTATTTAATCCTTAAATTAGCATTCTTTTGGAAGAAGAGAGCTGGCCAAAATCAAATGAAAATATAAACTCACAAAAGAGACTACATATCTAGCCTAAATTTTCATATTAGCAAGATTTGTCATAAGGTAATATGAGGTAAGAACATGCATTTACACTAATGAACTTTTGATGTCTTTTTTTAAATGTTATTACTGTATTTTAGCACTGGACTCAGTAAAACCCAGATCTAATTTTTTCAGAAGTCCAGTGTATTTTTAGAAGTTCTCAGTGTTTATATTGCAATGCAAATGAATAGTGCAATTTTATATTGCACTATTTTAAAAACTCCGAAATACTTTATATAGGAATGACTCTGAGTTGCAAAACTTTCAAAACGCTTTATAATGGTTTTTACATATAAAACAAAGGAAGAATAAGTCAAGCTGCATTATTTGTTCTGATTGAGGTTATGTCTGTTGTTTTATGACTGTTTCTTATTTTTACCTGCCTCACAGATAGGCGGTCCCTAATCACAGGCCAGTTCTCATAATATGTCTCTCCTCTACCTGGACAATTTCAGTCCTAATAATCCATGCCATTATAATGCTATAAGAAGGAAAGCATCTTAGTTAAAGTTCAACTGCATATGAAGAAAATGTTTTGCCCTTCTAAAATATACTGAATTCCATAATCAAGACCTTTCTTTTTCCTATTATTTCAGAATTAGCCTATAAAATGTCATTTATTGTAGGGGGGGGAAAGGTTAGGTTAATGAGAGTTTTCTTAATTGAAAAAAATATTCATTTGAAGTTTCCTGAAAAAAATGTTGATTTTAATATGAAGTTAAAATTGAAAAAAAAAGTTAATAATGTGTAAAAAAGAAAAGAACTACCACCAGAGACCACTTTATTAGGACATGAGGTTTTACTGATGCTAAATGAACATAAATCTAATCTAATCTAATCTGTGCATAAATCTATACCAAAATTCCATTCCAATTCAAGTAAAATGGATGTGCTATCGCCTCCATTATCAGTTGAAGGTCATTACAGATATCTGGTCTATTCGTAAAATTTACATGTAGGATATTTAAATTACAAGTCCTTATTTCCTTGGACAGAGAAAGGGATTTGGTAAGAACAGGCTATATAGGGGAGATATCTAGTAATGGTGAAAAGCTAAAGAGTATTCTGAAGATATGGACCTCCTTAAGTATCTGATTTCAGCTACTCCTGACAAGTAACACGTATTCTAAAGGAAGAAGTCTTCAGTTGACTTCCCCATTTCTCCTTGCCTTGTATCAGGGCTTCCCTAGCGATAACCACAACCATCACATACCTCTCACCTGGTGAAAATAACTGAAAAGTATTGGTACTGCTCACAACTTAAATGAGACAGAGGTTTTCAGGATATTTTTTATGCCGCTGCTGAGGTGTTCTTGGCAGTGGCATAAAAAAAGTAGAGACTTTCTGTGACCTTAGTGATTTATTCAAGAGCTTTGGAAATATAATGAATACCAGGGATGAGAAGACTGAAGTTTGTAGAACAATGCAGCTCATGACTTCTCCCATTAAGAAGTCATGAAAATGGGAGGCAGCAGTGCCAGAAGTTGCAGAAGTTTCCAAGACAATCTCTGTCCTATTTCCAAAGCTGTGGATGGGATAGGGTAACCTACAAAAGCAGCAGGAGCCTCACAATTGAAAACTACCCACCCTAGAAAGCAGTCGTTGATAGTTTGCTGACAGTTTGTTAACTGGGCTGCTCAGGTCCTGCATGGAAACCCAGCACTTGGCTGCTCAGTACAGGCATAGCAACTGAGTGCTTTGGCAAGGTCGCCCATGGCCTCTTCCCAAAGGGAGGGCAGTTTCCCAAGGCATTTTGGCTTTTCACCCTTTCCTTTACATCATATGTATAGAAACTTGAAATTTCATTATAGCAAGTTGTGTCAAATGCCCTGATATCCTATCTGGTTTGGATAGCTATAAAGGGAGGTCATGCCTTTGGCAACAGGTCAATTAGCAGCAACAACAGCTTCAGAAAAATCTGTATTCATATTTTACTTCAAGGGTTCTAATTGAGACTGGAGAATAAAACTTTGTCTCACATGCAAATATGTCCAGACTAATGAAAAGAAAAAACATATATAATAAAGATGCTATTTAAATTCTAATTATTTTGTTTGACAAAGCAGGTAATCATCTGCTTTTGAGGAAATGTCAAATGTAGAATGCAAAAACCTGAGGTCCTTTATAGTGGTAAATAAGACAGAGAGGAACAATTCAGTTTTTGCTGCCTTGACTCTTCCACAGTTCTCCTATGTTTTCTGCATGCCATGCGTTCTCTAAATCAGACAAATTAGGAAGGAACATGAATTTCCCAACCTTTTATTTTCTGAGCCATTTACCCAAAAGTGTCAGTTGTGCTGGTAGGTATCTCGGTGTGACAATCTGACTCAGCAGACTGGAACCTCTTTGTTATTTCACAAGTGCTCTAAGCAGCTGCAAATTGTTATGATTTTATGGCTTTTTAGTGCTTGGTGACACATGATCCAGAACATTTTCAGCTAGTGACCTATAGAAAATTGACACCTATTTCTTGGGCTATGGTGGGCACGTCTTCAGCCAAGTGAGAAACTGCAGTGTCCCCATGTGCAGTGGTGGCATCCCCACTGAACGCTGTGAAACAGGATTTGATAGCCAAATCAAATAGGTACTAGCCAACTAGTACCCAGACTAACAGTTCGCAGCTTCCTATGATCTTCTCATTATTGAAGCTCCAGGCTTTCTTCTCATTTATGAATTAGAAGGGCACATTTTCCTTTTGCATTAATTGGCCCCTAATAACATAGAAGTGCCTGAAGCAGCCTCTACTGAGGCATAACTCTACAGGCTCACAGGATCCATTTGTTTTCCCCAGCTGCCTTTTTCTATTACGTTAGCAAGAGCTTAATGTTTGTCAAACACATATGGGTGTACTCTCATATACAGGCACACACCATGCTTTGTGATTCCTTTTTGCTTCGGAAAAGAGATTTTAAAAAAAAGGGGTAGAAAGCCTGACTAGCTTTAAAAAGCACAACCCAACCAAGTCAATAAAATGAGAAACAGAAAAGGAACAGCAAGGAAGAAATCTGGTTCAGTGCTACAGTCAGAGCAACAACTCTGCCACTGTACTCAGCAAAAGAAACGGGCCCTGTATGTTTGTTATTAAATGCATAATATTTTATGGCTACACTTAAGATTTAAAATTGGCATTACACAGGCATTACACAAAATGGGGTTTGGTTCTGAAATAAACATAGGTATGAAGATGCAAAATAAATATAAGCTTTAGCTTGGTAAATCAGTGTCTGGGAGTATACTTTCTGCTCAGCTGTGAGGTCTGCCCCTGCCTCCTGGCACACAACCAGCCTCATCCCAAGCATCCCAGCATCCTAAGTCAGGGCCAATCTTTTAGGTATTTTCCATTTATCCTTCTTTTTCAGAGGAAAGGAATTTAATAGTTTTGACAAGAGCTGTTCTGTACCTGTTGATTAGAAAATGGGCCTGGACCTGTTTGATTTACTAGCATAAATATATATTCCTTTATATACATGCATTAAAATTTTCCATGCACAGGTGGAGCTTGGTGTAGGACCTGTGTTTTAGTAAAGACAGATTTAGCCTTGTAGCAAATACAAGATCATAGTTGTGCCGATGCTGAAGGGATGATCTGAATATAGTATGTCAATCTGTAGTTTTCCTCTGACAGTTTAGAATCTCGAAGAAATTCAGGCGTGAATTTAGAGATATCTGTGGAAGGTAATACTGTAGGAAAAAAAAGCCATTGTTAGTCTTGTTTTATTTCACTCAGTGCTCTGGAAAAAACCACATCCCAGGGGAGATCTGAAGGACTAATAATAGGTTTCAGTCTACTGACAACAAAAACCTTTCCTAGTCACTTTTCATGCATGCCTTTTAAATTTTTCCTAGGTACTGAAAAGAAAAAGTCACATTTTGGCATTTCCATTTGCTTTCACAAATTTTCAACCAATTTCAAGTTTTTGGAGAAGGGTAATAATTTTTGCCTAAATGGACTTTGTTTGTAAAAAGGTTCCATATTACTGAAGAGAAAAAGAACTGTGATTTTCTGTATAAATGAAGGGGCATTTTTGAGTAGTAAACTCACTCTGGGCAGCTTAGGGAGACCATGGTCTGCATGCCAAATTGCATTATTCTCAGGGCATTTCTCAATTTTTAGTGAACACAGGGCAAGCTAAAGGACTTCAGGACTTTAAAAGACCCCATCTTTTGTTTTGGAAAAACATTCGTGTTGTGACATGGATCAGTTACGCTGGACAAAAAGATTGGTTATGAATATGATTGATGCCCCTAATTTGGCTAATGCTTGGTTTTTTCCAGGATAATGTTTACACAAATTATAATAACTTTCCAAACATCTTGCATCTGTTTCTTACTTCCTTTGAGGATCTTCTACTTCCCTCTGTTACAACACTAATTGGGAACAAATCAGCAGGAAGGAAATATACTCCCTGGTTTAGCTAAGACTGTAGTGTTTGTTAAAGTTAGTGATGCGTGAGTGGTTTGCTAAAGATTAATTTTAAAGGTCACTTCCTACTTGGAAAGGAGCCTGTAATAAGCTTTTCTTCAAGTGAAGAGAGCTTTTTCTTCAAAATTCTTCTTCTGGGTGGTCTGCTTTATTCCCAGCTCCCACAGAAGTCAATGGGAAGGGATGCTCCATTGTCACCTGGGGACATTTCTGGCTCTTTCTGAAAACAAAGAGTGTCTTTCAAGGTAGGAATGGAAATATTGCACAGTTAGTACGTATATAATAAGGGGCACCTTTACCAGTCTTGTTAGGACAAAAATAAAGTATCTAGATCCTTTAATTATGTACAGTCAGGAGGAATTAAAGCTTTGGAAAAATGGATGAACTGGATTAGCTAACTCCCAAGTATTTTTCACATTTTATGTGGAGCATAGCAGGAGGGCTCTGGCATGTATTTGTATCTCACACTCTTTGTGGAAAACGTTTCTTCCTCCAATTAGAACTTGTATTTGTTTGGTAACAAATGGGTCTCACAAGAATGTGTAGCATATATATATTCACTGTAAAAAGGAGGAAATGAGTTTCTAACATACTCAGATTTGGGAAAAAAAATCTTCACAAGAGCATGGCTAGAAATTTCTTGAGTTAGTTTTTGAAAGACTCAGAGCTGTTGAATTACCTTTAATCAAATGTAAATTCTAAGATTCAGATCTACTATTTAGAAAAAGTGTTGATATGTTTAGGGCAGGTAGATCACAATGATCCTGAAACTGTTGTGTCATATATCTGTGGCACAGAAAGGAAACACAAAAGAACCAAACCTTTGGTTTGGGGAAAAAAATGTAATTCCAGCAACCATTAAGCACATGACAATTGGGGGGGAGCATTTGTGGGAGGCAAAAAATTCCAAATGGAGAGCAGTCTGTGGTCTCCTGCTCCCATCCAGGCAACTACTGTCAGCACCATCAGGGCTCTGTATGTGACGGCAAAACCTGCCTCCTGCAGAGCTTGGAAAGCAGCTGCTTATCTGGGAAGAGGATGTGCATCTTGCTTGGGCAGTGACACTGACTTATGATCCAGCCCTACCTTCTGCACCAAGAGACAACTCAGGATACTCAGGCCATTCCTGACTATCATCTAACCACTTCTGCAGTCAGGAGATTTTACACGTCTAGAAAGCCTGTGACATTTCAGAAGACTTGCTCTTCCTTTGCCTTCTCTTTCCCTAGACTAAAAATGGTCAGCCTCCTCCACCCTTCTATTAATGCACAGTTTCCTACTTAGCCTTTTTTTCCCTCACCTTTTTATCTCAATTACATAGTACCTTTAAATTCCCAGGGATCATCTCCATATTAATCAGAACTAAATCTCAGCTACAAGCCTGTATATTTCTTTACTTTTTGAGTCAAAAGCTCTCACATGAGAAACACAGAAAAAGTTGTTGAGAATGGCTGTTTACATAGGAAAATTTATGTCTAGCTAAAAATAAAAGTGAGAGAAACAAGCGAACAAACGAACAAGCAAACATCTCTCTTTCCCAAACCATCAGACTTTGGTTATTCAAATAAGATCCAAAGGATTTAGGATACAAGTATTTAAAAGGCATGGATTTTCAACACTCTTCTTCAGGACAATGTTGCAACCCTTAAGTATTATGACAATTTCTGCAAAAGATGAGTTGTCCATGGGTGTTTCCAAAGACAATGTTGGTACTGGTCTCTGAACATTAAATTAAGAATTGAATATAGATTTTCCTGCAATCAAAAATTGATGTCAAAATGTTTTCTTGAAAACCTTGCCCTCAGTTATTGAAAAGTTGCAGTTCCATATCTTTACAGGAAGTCAAAATTAATATTTGTTTTGCAAGAATTGGAAAGGTCTGACAAATATTAATGTCAAAATACTATTTGCCCATGTATCATCTTCATAATACTTTCTGCAACATTACAGGACTTAAATCATCCAGTCTGCACACTGTGCTCAAAATGCTGGATATTGTGAGTACTCTTTTTTCTTCAATGATAGTTTCTATATTTCCTCTTCCAACTAATTGGATACTACATGGTTCTTTCATAGATGTTGAGTCTTTAACTCTCTCCAAGCACTGTAGAGGGAATTTTCATCCTGCTTTCAGAACAGGTAATTGCTGATAATTCACAACTTTTTTGCAGTTGTGAACTGAACTTCTCAACACCTAAGCCCATTTCAGACCTGGCTCTGCATACATTTTGAAATTAGGATTCAAATTACTTATATGTCTCTCAAAGCACTATCTTTGCTCCACTATTTTTTACTATCTAAAAGGCTTGAATTTAACCTGACTTTTGAACCAAGGCATTTGTGCTTGCACAACTTTTTACTTGCAATGGTAGTTACGGACATAATGACAGAGCTGTTGCAAGAGAGAAGCCTTAAATCTGCAATATGTTCATTTACCAAAATCACTGAGGTTTTGTGCTATAATGTAGTAAAAGTGTTCATGTGTCTTCTATTGACATGGGGCAGATTTTTCAAGTCCCCACATTTCTCCTTTACCAGTGGAATTTTAGACTTTGTATTCTCACTTGAAATTCACAAACTTTTTGTTACCAGAATGTGATTGAAAATTTTAATGCTGGTCGTAGCACAATAAAATGGAATGAAACATATATAAGATCCCTGTTCAAGTAATGTTTGGTCTGCGATATAAAGTATAGTGCTACCAAAAATATCCCCAGGATGTTTAATTAACCCTGAACTCATTGCCTTAATAATAAGGGGGTTTATATGCTGGAGATGCCAGAGTAATTCACTTGCAAAGACCCAATTGCATGAGTAGCATGTGTGCTGTGACAACCTCTGAAAATCTACTGTTTTGTTAAATGACAGGAGAAGTTTTATAAAAAATTCTTCTATTTCCCATAATGCATTTGAATTCTGTTGGGATGGTGTTTCACCCAAGGATGTAGCTGAGCCCCTGAAGGAGGTAACCTGCACATGAAAATACAGTCATGAGCAGAAGGGCTTGCTGAAAAAATAGGGAACTTCATCGTAATCCCACACCTGCACAGCACCTGGCACCAGCCCAAACCTCTGCATATGACAGCAATTCACTATTTCCTCTTGTCCTTCCTGCCCCAGAACCCTTAATCCTGACCATTTGCATTCATCAGACAGGAGATTATTCCTAGCCTGCGTAGCAAAAAAAACCCCACAAAAACAAGCAAACAACTATAAATAAAGCTCACAAACAACTAAAGCTGACTGTGAAAGTAGTTGTCTAAGCCTTTTCACCATTTATTACCCAACAAGAAGATTTTACATCAGTGGTTCACTGCATTTTGTAAGTTATTCCTCCCCTACAAATCTCGTACCTAAGAACCTCTCTTCCCCAGATAGATACAATGCATGCTCAAACATGACAAGGCACAATTATTAGCAAGGGAAATATACTGTCTCCAATATAAAACAGTTGAAAGTTATGGAAAAATATGGAAATCGAATGCTGTGTTAGCCAAGGCTGTTGTTTTGGTTTTTTTAAAGTGTAATACACAAAAATTATTTGACTGCTTTTGAAAACATTGTATATGGTATGTGTATGATTATTCTCTCAGACTGTAAATTTTAAACTTTTCATTAAGAGATTTTTGTTATCTAACTGAAACTTAGCAAATACTTTACAGCAGTAAATTTAAGACTTTTTTTTCAGGAGCACTCCATTCTGAAAGAAAAAATGCCAACCACCTACTCTACTAGTTCATTCCCACCTAATATTTAGAAATCAATATAAAAGAGATGAACGTTAACCCTGCTGGGGGAGCACGATAGGTCATGCAGGGACCTGTCATTCACTGTCAACTAAACCTCCCCACTAAATGCTAGACTTTCAGTTGGAGGAAATGCTGACCCATAATAAACAGCAAACATCCAAAGTAAGAGAAAGAGTATTTCGTATCTTATTCTGACATCTCTAAATTTAGACATGTGAAAAAGGTAATTAATTATAAAGAATGACATTTTGTTTTCCTGCAGCCTCATGTCTGCCTTGCTCTGTGGCAGGTTCCCTACTAGAGGTATAAACTTTTGTGAGGAAATCTGAACTTGAATAATTAATTATGATGAGGTATCAATTCTTGTTGCTCAGTCTGACTACTTTTCAGAGTAATAGTTTTTTATATCATGACTTGCAAATATGTTTGTGTCTTTGCATAGGGGGGAAGTTCCAGCAAAGGGACAAAAGTCTTCCACTCACTTAAGTGGTCTGACAGGACCAAGAACTTATCTATATTTGAAAAAGCCTTGAGCCAAAGATCCTGGTGAGAGATAATTGTGCTAAAAATTTTTGACTGCTAGAATTTTTTTTTATTTTGATTTATTTATTCATCTAATCAACAATCTTCTGTCTGCAACCCCCTTAGTCTGTCATTTCCAGGGAACATAATTATCTACCTCTTGTGCTATCAGTGGTATTGCCATGGCACATCTATGTAGGGATCCTCTGTTTTCATCTGATATGAGTCAGATGCTATTAGCTCAATGAGAAAGGAGCTTGACAGTTCGCTGTTTCCCGAAGGGGCTTTGCACAGTGATGGGAGAGACCCACAGCCAGACTGTACACGAGAAAGAAGTAATGTTATTCATCTCATGCCCTTGTGGGCAAGAAAGGGATTGTCTTGGGCTGCCCTTAAGATTAGATTTTCCCACCAGAATGTAGGGTATTGTGTCAATTTAATTTCCTTATATGAATTTGGGAGGATTATATAAATCTGTTTTTCTGCATTCAATTTTTAATAAAAACAAGAAAGAGCTCTGGAGTTTGTGGAGATTATGAGCGGTATAAGAATAAAAAAAGCACTGACATTCCCTCAGCACCACCACAGCCTAAGTGAAGAAAATCATTAATATCAGAGTTCAAAATACAGAACACAGGAGCTTTGCAGGGTTTGCTCAGCTGACAGCAAGAACAGGCTGAGTGTGTTTGTTAGAGGGAGAGGCAGTCTGCCACAGGAGATTAGACTGTCAGCAGTGAGCAGGCTATAGCCGAAGAGTACAACATTTCCCTTCTCAATGTCCAGAAGGAAAGGACCCAGAGCGAGGGCAGCCGTGGCCACAATCCTGCAGAGTTTGGCGCTGTGGGTCAGACTTCCCAAGGCTACAGGACACCAACTGCAGCAGGACTGATATAATGGGGGCTTGCTGCTTTGGCATGTCTGTGTGCTGAAAGTGATTTTTTTTTAAAGACATGCTTTAAACATCCAATGCTCAGTGTCTGCTTGTCAGTATTATAGTCCCACTTCAGAAAATAAGACAGGATATATGCTGTACATACTCCAGTTCTACACCACCTTTCTTCAACTCTTTAATCAAAACCCTGTTACTGAAGACAGTGAAGTCAGCCATTTTTTGTACCATTTGCTTTAATTCTGTTCTGTTCATTTCTCATTTAAGCCAAAGTTGAAAACATTTTCATTTTGCATTTTTGCATTGCCATTACAGAAAACATGTTTTGTTCCCAGAGATCCAGGACTTTAGTGACTTTTCTCTCTTATCTCACAAAACCTGACCCTACAGTAATCCTTCAAAGAGTGTTCCAGAGAGGCACCAAAACATGGGGGAGTTGGACTCTGAGCAGTATGCACCCTATGGCTTTTTCCTAAAGCTAACATACAAAAAGTGCAGGCTTAACCGTGAGCATTTCACAGTTTGGAAAAATAATATTTTTCCATTTTGAAAGTACACGGTATTAAAAGCAATAAATGTACAGTGAAAATAAATGTGCTCTCCACTTTGGGAATTCAAGCTAAGAGATCTGAGCTGTAGCTGGTTCTATAGAGTCCCAGAGATTTTACAGCTAAAACCTAAAAGGGTCAAACTATGCTGTGTCCAGTCCTACAGTTTTATTTTTATAGTATAGTAGCTACTGTGATTTATACAATTCATCTCATAAATCATGGATTTTATGATGATTCATAATCACTGGAAGCAGGATTAAAGGTTTTGTAATAAGTGAATTAATTCTGTAGGTTGCTGGGAATTTCTGATATAAGCGGCTTGAATCTGTTCTTTTGTGGACTGTGAATTGGAATTTAAAAATCAATGTGTGCATGCAGACAAGACAGCTCAAGTGACGTCTTCATGATTATAATGTTGCCTCTGGCTATGTTATAGTTAGTCAAGTGTGTGTTTCCGTCATGAAGTGTGTTTTTCTTGTGTATATACTTTGCCACATAAAAGCACTCTTGAATGCTTCTAAACACTCCAGAGTGTTTCTAAATAATTATAGAAAATTATAATGCTTCTAAACCTTAGAATTAGAAAAGGACTTTTAGGGATGAATTTTTTGATGAAAATTTTATCGGGTTCTGTATAGTCTATACATAGAAGGTATGAAATTCAAGGTTTATTTTATAATATTCACTCTTGGATAGCTAAAAATGTATCCAATTTGAAATATTTATTAGTTCCACATGGACTAATCCATTAAGTGTTTTTGAACCAAAAGATAAACTCAATTAAATAATTAGACATAAATATATGATTCCCTGCCCCCCCCCGTTCTGTTAAGACTCATAATCTGGACAAAATCTTATGGACAAATCTGGTCCATATTTTAGTACTACTGTTACATTCCTGTTGACATTTGTGCATCCATACAGTGAGAACTTGTCCCCAGGGATATGTTTACACTGCAGCCAAATGTTTAACCACAGAATTTATAGAGTTTAAATTCTTTAGCCTGGGGAATAATCCCTGTTCCATTGTGGCAGTGCAGACCTCAGTTCATGTTAATCTTAAAAACATGTATGTGGAGAAAACTTTGTCATAGACTATGAAAAACTCTGGCAACAGCCAGACATCCTATTCCTCACACTTGCTATAGTGAATATAGACCATATGAGTCCACAAGTGCTGTACCCAACACTTTGATGGAAACAACCATCTAATTCTGTTAACAAACACCTCAAAATACACTTTAAGGAACATTTTTATGCAGGGTATTCCTCAGCTATTTCTGGACATGACTAAATTATGCAATCATGATGTGAGATATGACTGATAAGTTGCCTAAATTTAAGTGTATGGAGGAGTTGCTACTCACCATAAATAAGTTTCTCCAAATATGCATTTATCATTGATTTGAACAATTAGAATATTAATGCACTTTTAAAAAAATATAATTTTAATAATATATTTTTGAAAGTGGCTTGGAAAGAGTACTATGAGTTGATGGCTTATACTTATGATACATACAGTTATGACTGTAATTATAGCACATGGAAATGGCAATGAAAAAATCTTCCTATTTTACTTTGACGGATCTAAATATACTGAAAATGCCATCTTCTACTTCAAAGAGGTTATAATTCAAATAATGTCAACCTTATTCTCCATTGTCATGTATTCTGTCAAGCAATGGTTTAAAAAAGTATTTTTGTTCTGTGAGAGCATCTCGTGCTGTCTTTCGGTAATGTATATAATGTACATAAATGCCTGTAGACAGTGGAAACAGGTTTCGTTCAAATGCATGTGGTCCTTTCAGATAGCTGATCAACTGAAAGATGCTTTCACCACTATCTTTACTCTTTTGTTCTTTTTTTTCTTTTATATAGGACCAGGACTGCTTTCTAGGTTTGAGAAAGGTAATTTTTCGTCTGAAAGAGTGATAACCTGAAGTTGTCTCCATTTCTGTGAGCCTCCTCTAGTCCTGCCTGGATAAAGGCAGCCACTCTGTTTAAGAGAGCTTGGCAAGTGACTGTGAGGAGGCAGCTCACTGGGTATTTAGGGCTGATCGACTTCCACTGACACAGGTAAATGTTGGAGTGTGTTTCATGAAACCAGAACACTGATGACTTTAACACACTAACCACTTAATATTTCAGCACCCATATTTCCAATTTCAACAGCATTTATTTAACTTTTCCTGGTTGTTCCTTGACAGTTGTAAGAGTTTTCCCTGTCACCTGATACTGTTTTTATTTCCATATGGATTTAAGAGACGGCAGTGAGAGAAGACAAGCTCTTCAGTCAAAGTTTGAAAACTCAGATTCAGAAACTCCCCTTTAGAAATTAATAAACAACCACATTACAGATTGTTTCACATTACAGGTGATGAAGAGCTCCTTAACTCAGGGAGACCCTTGGCAGGGCAAACATATTAAGTTTGTAAGAGCAGAGTTTGTTGGTTTTTTTCCAGACAATGTTATTTTCTAAACTCATGGGAGCTCATTTCCGAATAGCTGCCAAATTTGAGTATGATCCAAACTGAATTCTGCTTTTGGTGGGGTCTAAATGAAGATGCATACATTGCAACTTTTACCCATTCCTAGAAATATTACATATTCATTTAATATGTCTGTGTGTCTTGGAGAGAGTATCTTACTTCTGAAAATCAGGCCACTGATACTTGGCACACACATGTGAGAACCTGGGCCAAATTATACCGTTACCAATTATTATCCAATGCACTCGGTGAGGGAAATAAGTAATGGATTAGGAAAACTTAAGCTTTCTAATTCTTACTCTTTTCATAGTCAATTTTCTCATCCTGTATCCTAGGCTAATACTGAGAATCAGCACAGCCAACATATATTTGTCTGTGAGAATAAGCAAAAATTATGGAACAGATGGATTTATTTAGAAAAGTCATCTGTATCCTAATGAATAAAATACAAGTAAAGATTCCTAAGACAAGAGAAAGTCTAGGATGGGGAAGAAAGGGAGGGAGGAGAAGGAAAGAGTACTTCTTGGCTGATGTGACCATGTTGACGCTTTTTTTCCATAAAATGTGCCTAGCTACTTCTCTATCCCCTGTGCATTCAAATTGGCTCAGTATAATGCTGTGGCTTGCTAGAAATGTTAATGTATCTGCCTTTTCCAATGTAAACTATGATAGGAGTGACTCTTTTCCCTCAACATCTTAATGTTAATTCAACAGTAAGGCATTATTCACGAGGAAATTCCTCCTGGTCTATAATTGAAAGGTGCTGTTAACTGAGTGCTCTAGCCTTTTAGTGAATATTTGTCTTGGTTTCACTGAACTGGGGAAAAGAAAGAATTCAGATCTAAGAAGCATATAAAGTGCACCAAGGGTGTGAAGTTAAAGAACACAAAAACACTGCAGAAATTGCTTTCTACCTGAGAAAGTGTTATAATATTTTAAAATATATTCTCATATTAAAGCAACTTGCAATTCCAAAACGCTTAATAGTCTGGACTTCTGTTGTTTTATGTCTCAATGTGATGGTTTTGTGTGTGTGTATGTGTGTGCAACTTACTTCATCGAAGAATTCATGATAATTGACACAAGTTAATAGGAAAGGAAAAAGAAGGAAAAACAACCCCAAACTTTTCTTCTGACACTCTTCCAATTAGGATTTTGCTAATTTCTTTTCCAACATGCTGCACTCAAATGAACAAGCAAAGCTTTGCCAACCATGTCACCACTTGCAATTCAAGATAAAATCTATTAATTTTTTTTTGAGAATGTGCTTTGTAAGACATCTGAGTTACACTGAGAATGACACTTCTCTGCTACAGAGCTAAGATTACAACAACCACTTACACAGAATGCAAAATTTTTTCTCCACAGTAGCATCAGGGATATAATATAAAAATCTGAGTTCTAATATAGTCAGTGAAAGCATGGAAGGATATAACAGGAAAATATTTGATGACCATATATATAAATAATTGGAAAGGGAATTTAGCTAAGGCCATGTATTGGCCTTTCTCTTTAAACACTGAAAATCCATTTGTTGTGCCTGAGCTCACTGATAGCACATACTCAGATTCTCACTTGGGTATATAATTTCTGAACTAAACATCAAATCAACTTGCTATGAAAAAAACAAAATCTGATCATTAAGCTCAGCAGTAGTTTATCACAGACTGTGGGTTGACAGCTATCATAAACTAGAAAACTTTGAAGAACTTACGTTTCTTTTTATTATTATTCTTTACAGTTTAGGATGAACATGTTTGCTGTTTCCCAGATTGAATAAAGACTAGTTAATGTTGAAAACTTTCAAAGTCAAAATAATCCACAATTTATCACATAATGACAAGAATCTACAAAAGGGTGAGGAAGAAAGTGCTATAGTGAATGGGGTTACATCAGACTGGTGACCTGTCACTAGTCAGGTTCCACAAGGCTCCATCCTCAGCCCTGTGCTCTTCAACAGCTTCATAAATGACTTGGTCACAGGACTGGGACAAATACTAAGCAAGTTCACAGATGATACAAAACTGGGAGGAGCTGCTGACTCCCTCCAGGGCAGGAGGCCACGTAGAGAGACCTCCACAAATTAGAGGGCTGCACAATCACCAACCACATGAAGGTTAACAAATGCAAGTGCCGGAATCTGCACCTGCAACAGGCCAACCCTGGATGTATGGACAGACTGGGGAATGAGACGCTGGAAAGCAGTGCCACAGAAAGGGACCTGGGGGTCCTGGCTGATGGAGAGTTGAACATGAGCCAGCAGTGCCCTGGCAGCCAGGAGAGCCAAGCGTGTCCTGGGGGCATCAGGCACAGCATCACCAGCCAGGCAAGGGAGGCGATTGTCCCACTCTGCTCTGCCCTGGGGCAGCCTCACCTCGAGTGCTGGGGGCAGATTTGGGCACCACAATGTAAGAAAAACATTGAAGTGTTAGAGAGTGTCCAAAGGAGGGCAACAAAGATGGGGAAGGGCCTTGAGGGGAAGCTGTGTGAGGAGCAGCTGAGGGCACTTGGTCTGTTCAGCCTGGAGGAGACTGAGGGGAGACCTCACTGCAGTTACAGCTTCCTCTGAGGGGAAGCGGAGGGGCAGACACTGATCTCTTCTCTGTGGTGACCAGGGACAGGACCCTAGGGAATGGCCTGAAGTTGTGTAAGGGGAGGTTTAGGTTGGATATTAGAAAAAGGTTTTTCACCCACAGGGTGACTGAACACTGGAACAGTTTTGTCAGGGAAATGGTCACAGCACCAAGCCTGACAGAGTTCAAGCAGTGTTTGGACAATGTTCTCAGTCACATGGTGTGACACTTGGGGATGTCCTGTGCAGGGCCAGGAGCTGGACTTTGATGATTTATGTGGGTCCCTTCCAACTCAGCATATTCTGTGATTCTCTGAAAAAAAGCTACTTTTTCCAGGTGGAGCTCAGAAGGCTGCCAGTTGTTGACAGATATTCCGGTGTCATTTATCAAAGCAGGGTATGGAGACCTGCTGCCTGCTTGCTGCACAGCTGTGTTTGGTTGGAGATTGGAAAGGCGCTACCTGTGCATTAGCTAGTGTGACCACCTTATGTGGCAGAGAAAGAACCTGTTGCGCACATCGAAACAGAAGTGCTAGGAAAGAACGTCAGTTTACAGTTATGTTCTCCTTTTGGCTGTTTAAAGGTTAGTTGGAGGTTTTTTTGTTGTTTGGTTGCTTTTTTTTTCTGGGAGAAGTTTAATCCCGTACCACTTCTAACAGTGAGTTTATAGCAAAATCTGCCTCACAAAATTATCTGACAGCAACAGTGGGTTGGAATTGTTGTGGGTTAGCAGCCCACTTTCTGTAGTTTTATTGTCAAGTTGTGACCTTATTGGCTCGCATTGTGGTAAGTGTTGCTTCTATTCATTTAAACAATTCTCTTTACAGCATTTCCTTTGGGGGCTACAGCCTGTATTGAGAGTATGGAAACTATTTCCCCAGATGGAGCCAATGAATGTTCTGAGGCCTAATAATATATGTATCCTCTTGCAATTCACAGCAGATTCCAGTAAACACTGGCCTTCATCTGAATACTTGAATATGCCACTTTCCAGAGCTCTTGGCAAGAGTGACGTGGGTGTGAGGAGAGCACATCCGTATCTTGTCATTTATCTGTGCAGAAGGAATCTGTACTGCTTTTCTGAACCTTACTTGACCACTGACCACACCAGACAGTTTTGTATTTAGCTCTGCCAGAGAGCTACAAAGATGAAACACTCATTATTCATCTGTCTTTTTTGCCTTTTTTCACAAACAGGATCCAAAACCCTCTTTAGCCGCTGGCTCATAGTCTCACTCTTTGCACTTTATATTTGGGCCCTCTGACAGCAGCAGCAGTTACAGAGGAGGGACATGGGTTAGATAACATCACACTGCAATTCTAGCACTGACTTGCTGACCTTCAGGTGACCCAGCATGTCCTTTGGTTCTGGTATGCTGGAAGCAAACAATTTGCAATGACTATAATTCATAAATATTTTTATAATTCATTAAAAAAAATGAAAATAGGAAGACAGATTACATTATCAAGCTCTTAAAATCTCAGAGAATTCCCTTGTAAACATACTAAATGGCATTTTAAGTACTGATAAAATGTCCAAAAGGGTTTGTCCTTAGATTCAAACTTTGCTTTGGTCAGGTGGTCAGTTTGCCTTTTGCTAAACATCCTCTGTTGGTTAATTACAGAGCTATGGGTTAACTTTGTTAAAACATAAGATTTGTTTATCAAGGTAGTACATGGGTGCAACTGCTGAAACAAATTTACTATAACTTGCTAAGCAACATGGGTTCTTCTGCACAAATCCCTCTCTATTGAGAATCTGAGACTGTTTTTCTGCTGGAAAAATAAATAATTTCTGCTTTCAGTCAACTGCCCTTGGCTTATGCCTAAATTCTTCATTCTGACAGGCCCTGTATCTTCAATGACTCTGGCAGACTCCTTTTTCTCTGTGTAGTTTGCCTTTGGCAGAGAGCTGGACATACACATCTTCTCCCTACCTGTAGCTTTCCACGCAGCTTTGTGACAGCTCTAGACCTTCTGTTTTACTCTCATATGCAGTAACATGGAGTGCGAATGATGGTAAAGCTTGTGTTGGGTGTTAGCCATCTTGCAAGGATTAGGGATATTATATGTTAGTAAATCAACCGAATGATAATTAATTGGCCCTTTATGAATGTATGGTCCATTCCTTTGTTGCAAAGAGGAAAGTAAAAAGACCAGATGAAACTTTTGCATAAGAAGATTTATTTCATTATGTCATGTTAATTTTTGTAAGGCGGTGGTGCCATTTCTGTCATGACTCCTTTCATTATGCTGAAATGAAATTGTTGAGTGTAATAAAAACAATGCAGTGTTACAATATAGTTGCACCAAAATAAATGTCTCTTCACATTCAATTTAGATATAACTTGGTTGCCTTCATCTATATTATCATGAATGTAGTGCTAACTCTTTATTTGTCTTCCTGCTCTGGGCTTCAGCGGAATCAGTTCCTGTACTTAATGGCTTTACAAGTTTGTGATATTTATTCAGTGTGTTTGCTGAACAATGAGCACTTAGCATTTGTCATCTGGCATCTTTCATTTTATTTCCCCAGAACACTTAAAAAAGGCTGCATTTTATTTGGGGAAGGAAAAAAAGGTACCTTGGCATATTCTGTGTACTTTCAGAGATACTATGCATTTAGTCACACAAGCCCTTGTAAATTTAGCCTCTTGCAACAAAAGAATAGCTCTTCTCCACTGTCTTCAGCTACCATAGCAAGTAGCAATATTGTTGAAAAAAAAAAGAGAATAAAGGGTGAATCAATGTCACCACTCCTGTTTTCCTAAAGCCTTCAGAGCAATGTATAAAGTTTGGTATAAAGCAATACCTAGTACCTGCACACTAACAAAATGAAGACAGTTCTGGAGGGACATCTGTTTTTGTTTATAAAATAGCCATGCTGATTAGCCATAGTTAATGGTCCAAAGTCTGAGCTCCCATGAGACATTTCATTTAGGCTGCAACACCTGGCTCTTAGCAACACGGCTCATTAACTTTATTGTGCGGAAGCTGACTTACACTTTAGGGGACTATGGACACAGCATAATTTACGGCTTAGGAGGATATTGAAAGAAGAGGGAGAAGTATTTATGATTGTCTTTTGTAGAAAATAGGTAAATATACAAATGTACTTTTAGAAGTCCATAAAATATATTTTTGCTACAGCCACTGTTTTGAGTCCCTTGGTACAAATATATGATTTTTTTTTTGTTTGTTTATATTGATTAAAATTCAGAGTCTACACACATGCATTTCAGAATGCTATGTCCCTTAATTGCAGTTGGAATGGGATGATGAGATCACTGAGGGTAGATTTTTATAATTTGGAGTAGAGATCTATTGGCTTCATAGTGGGAGGTACAATTCCCTTTACAAGTCTCTGTTTTCTGGGGTCCAGATGTTCTGTTCTTTAACCATGAACAAAGCACAGGGTCAAAGTCTACATCCTGATCACTGTTAATACTACCTCGGATTTTGGCTCCTGGATAAGATTCCTGGATGAAGAAAGAGTACTTCTGATTTTGCTTCCTTTCTCTAAGTGTCCTGAGACTATCAAGAAAAGTGCTCAATATATCTTTATGAATTAAGACAGTAGAATGCAGAAGAATGCACCACACTGCACAGAGAACTTCCAGTTTTATAAAATGATGTACAATTTGGGAATTCAAAGAATTAGTCTTGTTCTGTTGATCATGGGCTAAATGTACTGTCTTTTTATTTTCCTTCAACTTTCTTCCTTCATTACTTACCAAAACTGTTCATGTCCAGTACAGCTTCCCAGCTTATCCAGACTATTTTTTTCACCTCTCTCAGTTCTTTATTACATTTTTTATTCTATGAACATTGCTTTTGTGGTTCTAATACTTGAAATGATTGAAAGGAAAGAAGTCAGACCCTAAAATGCTATATGGCTGCATATAGTGCCTTTAGACTGCAATAGTATAATATAACATAACATAACATAACATAACATAACATAACATAACATAACATAACATAACATAACATCATAACAACATAACATAGCATAACATAACATAACATAATAAAAATATTATATAATATTGTATCATATAATATCATATCATATCATACCACATCATATTGATAAAAATATCATTACCCTAATTCATTCAAGGTTAAAAATAAATGTTCTCATGTCTGTTGAATTTTACAGTGATTAATTCTAATCAATTATACTTGCACTCATTCTACCTCCAACTTGCCCTCTTCTTTGGATAAGCTGTGATGTAAATTTTGGAATGCATGATGAATTCATATGAATTAATTTTTTCAAGAGTCTCTTCTCACTAGAAGGTTTCTTTCTTCTAGCTGAAGGTAAATACAGACCAGGGATTCCCATGCTTCCATCTTCAAACCCTTCTTTGGGCTTTGTTTCATTCTTGTGAAGGTGCTCAAGACAAAGCTAGAATTTTGGCCTGGTGGTAAACCTTTCTCTAATTCTTAGTAATTACAGTTATCAGTATCACTTGTAGACACTGAGCCTAGGAGTAGCATGCATGTGTGGTAATAATACATATCCTTTTTTACAGTAGTAATTAGAATCTGCAGGATGCTTGAATAGGCCTCATAATGTGTGAGACAATGAAGGTATATTTCAATGTGAAAAAAACGAATGCTTCCGAAAAAATCCTATTGTACGCTTTAAAGTCAAATTTTACCTGTCAACTTTGAAATATAGAACATTTAAAGTGAGACAGCATTCTGTTAAGTAGTAAGTATTTACCTTCTACCACTTTGCTTTTTCCATCTGCCTCTGCTTCTATTGCTATATATATATCTCTTGTAAAGGAACAATAGTTGGTTAATAAATTGTGTACAAGTTAGATGGATTTTAATGAGAAGAAATCAAAGGAATTGGTTTTAAAAAAGAAATATTACTTTGAAAAAAAAATGCCTGATGAGACTAATGGTTTTAGAGAATGGAGTTGAACACTTCAAGTGAGTTTTGTCTTGAACTGCTTTTCACCTCTCCCTGAAAGCTCTTCTGTGGTCAAGCAACATTTTATCTGAATATTTCATAACTGGTCTGTCTGTACTTTTCACCACTTTCTTACACTTTGATCTGATAACTCAAGGAGCAGTCTGGTTTTCTGGGGTTACTGTCTCCCAGCTGCACTTTGGCAGAGTGGAGTCAGCACTGTTTCTCGACTTATCAGCCATTTATGTTAGTTAAACTCAGCTGAAATGAGTACCAGTGAGAAGGCATTCAGTTGATGATGCAAGCTTAGAACAAAAGTAAATAATGCTGTTCTTAATCAGGTGGCTGCAGGCCAGGCCCAGCAGGGCTCTGGGATACATGGGCTGCAGAGTGGGATGGATGCACAACTGGTGGAAACCCAGGTCCCTCTGTCTGTGTTGGCCTCCCATGGCCCAAGGGGTGCATTTCACTGATCTGTCTGGGAAGACCCCATGACTAAACTCCAAAATCCTAGAGGAACTTGGGCTGAGGAGGGTAAGACTTTGAAGCAGCTATGGTAAAATCCTGACTGTCTCAAAATCATCTAGTCCTTTCACTCTTTTACTCCAGAGAGGCAGGGGTTTTCCTGCACTTTTCAAACTTAAAAATATAAAGGTGGCTGAACTCTGGATCTTCATCTACACATTTCTTCTCAAGTATGTGCTTGGAGCAACTTTTATTAACAAATTGCAATACAGGAAAATATGACTGTACATATGACTGCATAGGCTGTACCTGGGAATATTCTCATGATAAAAAGAAAAATATATATATTTTAAATATCTTTTCAGGGAATTCAACTTATTATGGAATTAACAGATATATTCAGTCCATTTTGTAAACGTGCTGTTTTACAAGGGGCTTGTTACATTTTGAGAGTATAATTCTTGATGCAAACACAAACAATGGCAAACAGGGAGATACTTGCTTGACTTTAGTTTTACAGGTTGAGATAATCTGTATCCTCAACATCCCATTATCTGCAGCAAAAACCACTTTCATTATCTTGACTTTATACAAATACTGGCTAGTTTTTCTGGATGCATACAAAACTGGCTCTCCCTGTAATATCCTATTTCATACTAATTAATTTTGATTCGATTTACATGATTAAAGCATCTCACATAAAATACAGGTTCTTCATGAACTTTCAAATAAAAGTCTCATTTTCTTCAGATTGTTTGAAGTTATTCGCAGAGGTCAAACCACTGAACAATTTCTGTGTTGCTAATTATGTTCTACTTCGGCTGAGAAAAGTACAGTCCTTCCAGTTCTCAATTTCTTTTGTTCAGTACTTCCATGAGACCATTTCCTTTGAAATGCACAAAGGTATAATAAATTTTTCCCTTATACAACCTGCTGAAACATTTAGAATAGTCAGTATTTTTCTTATTGTTTACAGCATGGAAAATGGATAGAATAATCTGGTTTGTGTATTCCTTCATCCTTGAACATCACAGTACATAGCATCTGTTGAAAGCATTGAATCATAAGACGGTCTGAAATGCAATTAGCAGTGAAACTCTGCTATTGCTAGGACAAAACACAGGTTCTAAAGACTTCTTATGTTTTTTGGTGGTATTTTAGCCACCTTGGTTACACCTCATGTTAGCTCACTTGCCCAAAATTGAATTTCTTGCGATCACCCTTTGAGTGCTCCACAGTGCCTACAAACTGATGACTTCTGCCTCACAAACTCTAAGCATAATGAAATAAAGACTGAACATCTGGGAATCTCAATTAGAACAAAATGAATATTCAAAACAAATCAGGATACAGTTGCTGAAACATAAATTATGTTTATTTTAAAAGTTATTAATTCTGTTGACATATATATTTCCCCCAAATTTTGGCATTTCAAGGTAGAAATATTAGGAGTTCAAGAAAAACATGCAAGAACTGAGGTAAAACCTATATTTCTGGCTTCTTTGTGAATATGCTCATTTTCATTATGTGAACACATACAATATTTCTTTGATGTGTAAGAACTGTGAAAAAAGTCAGTTTTGTTGCCTGCTGTCTGGGAATTTTCTCATTTTTGTTTATTTCTCCATTAGCTAAAATCCCATTCTTGGGTAGCTGTCTCATTTTGCCAAAAGATCAGTATATAACACTTTTTAAACTTAGTAAATCAAATGGTCTAAAGAGCACCCCTTTCTCCATATTGGCAAAGCACACACTCAGATTTCATAGTTGAAATCAAGCCATTTTTTGGACTTTTTTTAATAAAGAAAAGAACCTTATATTTTTGTAGAAACTGATGTGTTTGGCATCATCACATGGCACAATATTCAAGAATTTCGTTTTCTACCTATCAGTTTTCAATGATGTCAAGAAAGAGTAGAAGACAAGTTTAATGATAAAGATTTTCTGCATATTTTCATATATACACCATAAAAATGTTTGACATGTCAAAACTCTTTAGCATTGAATTTTGGCATATTAATACATCACTAGCCACTGCAATTGCTAACACCTTTACCAACAAAATAATATTGAGTGATTGCATACCCTTCTTATCAAATAACTTTTATCTGTTCTGTTTTTCAAAGACAAGCAACACAACTTCATATTTCTTTTAATACATTTCTGAAGTTTAATTGCTAAAATCAGGGAACCACCTTCAACATTTTGATTTCTGCTTCAACATTTATTGTTTGGCTTTAAATTTTTTCAGAGGTGTTTTAAGGATATAATTTGAAGCACTACTTGATATCTCACGCTCATTGCTAATAGTGAAGGTCTGTAAAAATTTGTATTTTTAACCTTTGACTTATTAATTACTCATTTTTCCCAGTCTTCCATAAAAGGCCTTGCAATTTCCTCTGTCTTCTGATTTTGTTTTTGAGTCTCAGAGCTTATGTTTAGCTGCATATGTACATTATATAAATTAAATTACATGAATATAAATGGCAAGAGGGGGATTTTTCTTATAACAGAATATGATCAAAAAATAATTTGGGGGAAAACAAAGAAAAAATTCAGATTTTCTGTAGCTGTAATAGCAGTGACAGATCTGTTTTTTCCACTCCTCTTTTCTTTGTTCAACACAAAGACGTGTTCTTTACCCTACTGTAAACCTGAGGTTTAATCTCCTTTTTTAATGAGGTACGTGTTCATTTCTGATAGTCAGCCACAGGCAAAAGAACAACCCTTAGGACATAGGGAACATATGGAATTTGCCTCATTCCCCTTTGTTAGAGGTACTTTTATGGGAGGCATTGCATTTCAGTGTCTGTAGATGATGTATCTGTTGGGCTGCCCTGTAGCAACAAAAACACCCATTGTAGTCTGGCCACAAATTCTGCAAAAGGGTATGGAACACCCTGACAAACGAATGATAAATTATTCCTATGGAGAGCATGAACAATAGAATTAGAGAAATGTTCTGGTGGATTAGTTTGCCCTGGAAAATTCGGATTCAGTGAAATGAAATCATCTTGCGGGAACACATTAATTTTGCTGAAATCCCTGACAGACTCCAGTCTACCAGACAGGCAAACTGGGCCTCCCTGCTGGTTTACAGGGCTCCCCACTCCCAGGAGCAGCTAAATCCATGGTCTGGTGTGATTTCTATCTAAGATATTTAGCCAGCTGGCTCTATGGCTTGGATTTTTTTAAACGTTCCATTTCATTCTCCCAAAAGAAAATATTTTGAAAATTTAAGTTCCATGAAAAAGCTCAAATTTATGAATTTTGTTCCACTTTGGAGTAAACACCTTTTTATTGGAAGGGAATATTATTACTGAAAGGGTGTATCTGTTTTCTCAGAGCCCCAAAAAGCAAATGGTCTTGGCTGCAAGTGACATCAGCAGGCTGATTTTACAAATCCCTTATACAGCTTTATGAGCAAAGTGCATACTTGTCACCATTGTGTAATCTTATATTGAATTTGCACTAAAGCTTGAAATGAAATCTACTCAGAGGAAATGTGGATTTAAACCTGGGAATTAGTTTTTACCTTTTTAAGGAAAAGAATAAGGAGTGCTCTCTTTAAATGGTCATGTCATGAACTGTACTGAGACCATTAATGCTGTATTTTGTTTTCAATATTGACTTTAATTCTCCAGCTCTGTTTTATTAATTCCATGTGAACGGTGACATTCAGGAAGTAGTAAAGCTTTTGCAGAAAATCCCTCATTGAAAGTCATTAAAAGTAGTAGTAGCAGATAATATACTTTAATTGCTAAATTTGACAACGGGATGCTTAAATCCGCAATATCATTGCAGCCTACTCTATCTCAGCTGCAATGGAGAAAGCTCTAAGTTTTTCCCACTGCAGTCTTTCATATTTTGCAAGATACGGCAAGCTTCTTAATGCCTGGAATTCACATTTTACCTTCTCTGACAAAAAAAAAGCATCAGAGACAGACCTACAATAAACCAAATAAGGCTCTGAAGTTACATTTTGCACATCCATGTTTCTATCTCTGTCCCTTTAGAAGATATAGAGAGGAACTGAGGATTCCAGATGAAAGTCTCGATTTAAAAAAAATAATAAATGATCACCACATCTTCCTCAAATCACAGAGGAAATGAAGTTAATGAAGAACTGAGGAATAAACTTAGGAAAATATTTGCTATATTTTTCAATCCTAATAGAATATAACTTTGAAGTTTTTCTGGTGGTTTTCCACATTCATATTTATCTGATGTAGACACAGAGATTCAAGTTTCTTGTGGGAAACAAAAAAAATCACTCACAAGAATATTCTAGGAACACAAAATTATAGTTTGATTAAAACAAGAGGAGAATGTTGTTTGGAAAGAAACAACACATTAAAAAATAATAGTTTTAATATTTGCTAAATTCTGTTCCCCCCTACTTAGTTTATCATAAGACTGTCAAGATACCAAGCCTTCCTGCTTCTGCTTTCCACAGCCATAGGAGAGTTCAATGCCTGACCAAGATGCTGGAGGAGTTCTGAACCGGCTTGATTCCTGTGGCTGTTTAAAACTAGTACTGTTCCATTCCTACATGGGTTCCAGACAGATGCAACCCATCCTACCCTTGCTGCTGGGATCTTAACTCAAATAGCTCTGAAAATCAGTGCTAGATGCCCCTTCACATTTTCAGACATCTGTTATGAAGATAGAAGGTCTTGCACTGCTTTAGTTCTTGTGCAAAAGTTCTAGAAAAGTTTGGACTCTATTTAGGCAAGATAACACTGGACTTACAGATTATTAATGGAAACATTATGAGAGAAAACAGTAGTTGTCTTTTTCATGAAGTACAGAGGGAATTGATAAGGTATGTAATTAATGAAATCAACCCTATAGTAGTAATAGAACAGGCATTTAAAATAGGATTTAACGTATGAATGCTGTTGCCACTCTGTCTCCATCTCTCTAAGAACATCTATGGTAAGAATAGCAGTTATTTTAATAAAAAGAGAAAACAGAAAAAAACTATTTTGAAGTGGAGAAACATCTGGTCTGATTCCTCTGTCGTTGGTACATGCAATCCTGCAATGCAATGCTGTTGACTGAATGATTTTCCTTCTGTGCTAGTGTAGAAAACTGAGGAGAATATGACCCAATTAACCCATCATTTCTCTTTGTCAGCTCTCTCCTTTGGACCATTTATAAATCTTACATACCCAATATGCTCTTTATAACCTTCATATTGGAATAGAAATATAAGAAGCTGAAAGGGACCAAAGCATCAAGTCTACGAAAAGAAGGGAAAGGCAAAGTTTGGTTATTCTTTTAGTAGCCTTGAGTTTTTCTCTCTGATCATTGAAACAATTTCAATTTCAACAGGTTTCAAGCTGTTTCTTTTCAAACTGGTGTTAAATTTAATATGCTGGAAAAAAACCCCATGGTTTCAATTTGAGCAGTACTGGTGGGTTTAAGATTTTGGGAAATTGTCTGTTGTATGGGGCACTTTAGAGCTTACCTGGTTAGTGCTTATTAACTGGAGCTGATATAAATTCTGGAAAGAATTACAAACCTGACAAAACAAATTACGTCTCTGAAGTTATTCCAAAATGAATCATCAAGGGAAAAATCCTGTTTATAAAGACAGTAGAAAAAGCTTCTTATCATTAACAGCAATTGTGTGTGGATAGCCTTTCTGATTGCTCTTTGTAATTTTTACTTACACATTGCTCTCTGAATATCCATAGGAGGGGTGGGGAGGGCCTAGATGGTGCTCACTGTTTCCTCCAAACCTGTCAAGCCTATTCATCTGAGGAATTTAGCAGAGAGCTTAATCCTTTCATATCTCATTACTTGATTTGTGATTTTTGTGACACTTGTCCAAGATAGATTTTCCTAAGTTTCAGACAATTGGATTGCTTAATTCTTTTGGTGAGTAATTCGATGTGACAAAGGTGCAACTTCTTCTGTTGATGCTGGTTCACACTCAGGACTACCAGGATGTCCCAGATGCTGTTGTAAACACACAAAATCTTGCATACCAGTTTTACCTATCTTGTTATCCAAAGATATCCTGTTACTTTTGGAAAATTTTCCCCACACAATCCACTGTCCCTAAAGTCATATTTATGGATGGAATACTTCATTTACATGAGCTGATGGTATAAAGTGTTAGTTAACTACATGTGTCATGTGGATAAACACTGTAGCTGCCTGACAAGATCAGAGGCAAGTAAGAGGGCATTGTCACAGAACAGCTGAGGTTGGCAGGAACATCCAGATGCCCTGTCCAGCCCATCCTCCTCAAGCAGGGCCATCTGAAGCCAGTTGTCCAGGTTCACAGCTGGATGGCTTTTGAATATCTTGAAGCATGGAAACAGCGTAACCCTCCCCAAGCCACCTGTGCCAGTACTTGGTCACCCTCACAGGGAAAGTGTTCCTTGATGTTCAGACGGAATGTTCTACCAGACCTTCTATCCACTGTGTTCCTCAAAATAGTTCAATGTGGATGCTTACCACTTCTCTGGATTATATCTAAGGTTTCTTTTATGCAGATTGTTTTTTATTCCCTAGACCAGAGCAAAGTCAGCGAAAGGCATCAGGACGGAGAATTCTGGGGAAAAATACCAAGGATACCTTTAAGTCTTCTAAGTGGAAGACTTCCATAGCTCTTTTCAACCTAACAGTGATGAACCCCACAAATATGTGTATTCATGAAGGGTTGTGCTGCATGTGCAGTATCTCATGAAAAACTATTTCCGGGTAGGTTGCCTGATATCTAAACAATTAAACAAATATTATATAGAGTTGATCTGTGTAACATGAATATTGTGTTTAGACTATACTGGTTGCTAGTTCACTAGCTTTGTATCTGACATGCTCAGAATTTCCCAGAAAATGATCCAGAAGTCTTAGGCAGGAGTTGTATTTCCCATAGGTGGCAGGTATGCATCCAGAAAGGGAACAGCAGCTATGAATGACAAGCTGCTGTGAGGCAATTCTCTGCACAAATAAGTGAGGCTACTGATGCTACACTAAAATGTATCTCCTCCTAAGACACCTGAAAGTCTACAAAGGACAAGGAGATTCAGAAACACCAATGAAAAAGATATTTGGCTGCTACTATCTGGCTTGTTTTACAAAATGGAGCAGCAAACTGCATTGTTACAGCTGGTGTTTCATGGTTACTGAGAGTCAGTGCTGCCTGCTTTAGATAATTGTCATTGGTTTCCAGTGATATTCAAAATATTCCTTATATTACAGAACAGAGGCGGGCAAGTTAATTTTGAGGCTACATGTACCAACATCAAAACAGTGTGTCAGTTAATAAAATCAGAATGACAGTTTCACAAGAAATGTAGTAAATTTGTACAAATTACTTACTATGTTTTTGTTAATTGATCCTCTCACCTTTCACATTACAAATAAAACTAATAAAATGGATCATGGCAAACAGTCCTTGCACAAACTGTCAGTCATCTCTATCTATAAGTAAAAAGATTAACATTTTACATGTAACATAGAACCTGACATAGTCAAAAGAAAAGTAATTCCCCTTGTGTCCAGACACTCATATAATGCTGATAGGATTTGCTAAAATTATTTAGCTTACATTCCTTTCTCACATGCATCACAATAATTTTCTGCATTCAGAAAAAAATGTCAGCCTGGAAAACCAGTTAATAATTACTATGTTTATGCAGATATATGTTTATTTTGAGATTGTACCACATGTGTGCAATTTTCAGATATGGCTGTTACCTTTCAGGAAGTCTGGGTACCTTGTTCCATTTCCAAATCACTTCCATTAACATTCTTCCACACAGCAGATGCTCAAAGGCAATTTTCAAGACGAGCAAGTAAAGCTTGTTGTAACTCATGCTACAGTGCTCTGACCCTGGAATGCGCTGCAGAGCAATGCGATGTGTCTGCGTCCTGAAGGTATAACAAAAAAACCTCCAACAGAAAATGGTAAGCCAAGTGTAATAATGAATTATGATGATAGGAATCCCTCTGATTCTTGTCTTCAAACCCACATGAAGCCCCAGGAAAAGTCATTCAAAGTCCATCTATTCTCCATTGTTTTGTGGATTTATTTTTGTCAACAAAATTTACATTGAGAGGAATAGAAGAAGGGTCTCGGAGCCAACGAAAGGAACAGAAAATGAACAGCTTACCACGTGATGTGCTAGAGATATCAACAAAATCTTTTGTAATTCTGGGCAAGAAGTCTCTTAAAGATAGTGGTTTATAGTAGGTTTTCCAAAACATAGGCACTGAATGTCAGAACAGGCTGCTGTCATTGAAATGTGCCTTCTGTGAAAGGCAATGGGTAAATTAAACAATTGATTCACCAGTATGTTCAGTAAGCATTGTAACTGTGTCAATTCTTGTCTGCTCTTGCAGTCAGCTACCAAGGATTTTGAATATAGACGGTGAAAGATAAAGCTCGAATTAAATTGCTCCATGGCTGGAAAAAGTTTTGGAGGTTCCGCAGCAAAAAAACCAGGCTCATTTCTGCTGGTGTTGAAAGAATTTGCCTTCCTACTTTGTTCTGTGCTGCTAGGAATGAGACATTGAACTTGGGCAGCCAGCTTCTGCCAAAATAAATTTCAAACCAGTCCTTCATCCATCTCTGAAATCTTAATATGAACATTCAAAAATCAGTTTACATCCCTACTTGTAGAATCACAGTCAACTTTGCCTGCTATCATGACTTTTATGTTTTGCACTACCAAAGATAAAGAGATCCCTACTGGAAAATGTTTCCCTTAAAGAAATTCTCAAATTTGAGGCACCATGACAAGTGCAAAAAACATATTACATTTGTCTTCCATGTTGTACAATTTAAGGAAAAAATATGGCCTTTTGAAGGTATTACAAAGCTTTACATTTTTTCCAGGCTTGTGTGGCATTCCATGACAAGGATACTTTACATCTTCTTTTTAGTTTTGTTTCCATTTTTGATGCTATTTATTTTTCAATCAGCAGATTAGCTTTGCTCTGAAATCACCCCGGTTTGGACCAAGTTGACTTTATTTCATTTAGCTTTCTGTCTCTTTGTGAATAGATGAAAAGTCATTGATTGTGTTTAGTGACCATGTTTAAACCTCCTGTTAAGAAGAAACATCTGGAAAAGCTGAAACTTTTGGTAAAAATTAATGTTTGGCTGTTGTTGGCGGAAAATTCTGTTTACAGATTAAAGTCATGGGTGTAACTTTCCACACAAAATTCTTGTCTTTACTTAAGAAACTGGAGATGGAACTATCCCACTGTAGGAGTGTAATGGTCCAGGGATCTGATCCAGTGTCACACTGCTCTTAGGACACATGTGTGGCACTCGTTCTGCTAAGCCTGAAGCTAATTCACTGTCATAGCTTCAAGAGCACTGATAGATTTGACCATGGAACCTGCTGAGTTACTCTCAAGGCTTTCACAGGCACTTGCCCGTCATAATTACATCATTTACTCATGTTAAGAAAGTGCACAATGGAAAGAGGAGTGGAAGAGCTGAAAACACAAAAAATTGCTGCTTCTTGTCTGTCCTCATATGAGCAAAATTGCAATGGCTGTCTGGATTGATTCCGTCTTGTCCATCTTAAATAATGAATACTAATTTTGTTAATCCTACTGTTATATAGGATTTGAGAGGATCCTATTTTCTGTGCTACATCTACTCAGAAGCAGAGTAACACTTGGGAAAAAACTCCAAATATCTTAACAAGAAGTTTGAGTTTTTCCTCCAAAATTATTATGTCTTTCTCATAAGATACAAATAAAATTGCCTTACAATTAAAGCATAAACTTGTAAATCTGAAACTTTTTCCAGGGGAAAATATAAATTGAGCAGCTAGTTACTTTTTCATTTCTCTCTCTGAAGTAAGGAATTTCCTGAGCCTAAATTTGTCAATTATTTTTTGTAGCTTTTAACTAAATTCTGCATCCTGGTGAAACAGCTGCACTGTACTGATTACCTGATGGTCATTTATTTCGTTAACATGACTATAGTTTAAAAAACCCCAAGTTTTAGATGAGTTTAAGAAAAAAGTTTTAATACTCTGCTTATGTTTCTTCAGAGAGTATACCAGCATGTTGAGAAAAACTGAAAATGAACAGTATGAATGAATTCCTCAAATCTTCCAAGGCTAACATTCAGCTTTAGGAATATGTTACAGTTACTTTTCACACTAGGGGAATGTAATTAATGTAGTTATTCTCTCAGATGCTTTTGCTAAATCAGTGGCAGGGTTAAAATAATAGTTCTGCTTTTAAAGTAATTTTTCCCTGCTAGTATGTAATTTAGTTCAAGTGAAGGTTCAATTTACAAAGCCATGTAATAGATAATTTATTCAAACTTCAAAGCTAATCCAAAAAGTTGTTCAGCCACCTTCACAGCCTAGATTTTAATGTTGGTTTAATTGATTTTTGGTTAGACTATGGTCCTCACAGGACTCTAGCTTCACACTGCAGTAGTTCATATTACATTTTGTTGTTTCAGTCTCCTTTTCAGTGCAAACAACCCTTTAATCAGACAGACTTCGATATGCAGAAACATGAGAAACTGCAACATATTCAGTTTGGTTAAACAATTTGTCACATATCTAAATATCTTTCACAGTCTTTATGACAGAAGTGGCAGTATCACCTCAAGTGTCTGCTGAACCTGTAATTCAGGTGAATTTTTGAAGGAGCAGTACATGTTCAGGAAAAACAAGGATGACTATCAACATTCAGATGTTTTGGTTTTCTATTTGCAGTGGTTGTTATTGTGTACATCAGGGAGCTGGGAAACATAAGAAATAAGAGCTCAGAATGAAAATAAATTTTATATTTTAACAGTAGGCTGTGAACTCGGGGTCTTAGTATTAATGTTTTGTTCCATTAAGAGCCTTACTAATTTAGGAGTCCATGTACAATTATGCGCTGGATTTGCAGGAAGGAGTCAGCTTATGAAAACTAATAACTTCTTCAGTACTGTAATTCTTTGAATCAATATTCCTTTATTTTCCAAGGAATTACATATTTCATAAAGGGAAAATTTTGTGGTCTTAAGAGAATATCTGGGGAAGAGGTAAGTAGAAATTATTTTTCACTGAATGCAGACAAAATACAAAGAGAAAAAACCCTAAATTTTGTGTCAAATGGGAATTTCTTTACTCAACCATGTAATGCTACTCTTAGTAACATTTGTAGTCTCAATAGGCCTTGCCAGTGAAAATATGTATTACGAAATAGTACTATTTTGGAAACACTAAAAGAGTCTAAATACTTCAAACAGAGCTCTATTAGGGAAAAACAAACTGAAAATTTGGCAATATTTCCCATATGCAATGTCTTATGCTATCTTTATTGTATTTTAAATTTTTTCCACTTAAAAGAAAATATATTGTTCAGAAATCTCACCTGCCTATGGTAAACGAGTAATGCCATATTTCCCCGCTACCCCCCTGAGGTGCCACCACCTCCCCTGGGGGGTTCAGCTGTGCCCTGTGAGGGGTCAGTTGGAGGCAGATGGAGCTGGCAGTGTCCTCTCCTCAAAGGGACTACTCAGCAGTTGCCACTGCCATGGACACCCAGCATATCAGAAAACAACTGCCAATATCTACTGAGATTTACAGCTCAAAAAAGAGAGAGAAGACAAAAAAAATCAACAGAGCTGAGAAAAGGCTATCCAAATGAGAAGCTTAAGTGATAAATACAGATTTTGAAGGTAACGAGTACAGATAGAAATATGGTATTGGGAGCAGGGGGAGAAGCTGCAAATGGTAAGACTTAAGGGACACAAATGCTCATGAACAGCTGCAAGGTGTTACACACACCACCGACTCTACAGCATATGGAAAAATAAGAACAGAACAACCAGAGGGGATTAAGAGGAAAAATAAAATAAAAAATGGGAGATGGCCTTGTAAAGAGAAAGAGAATTCTGTAAAGGATAGGAGACAACATTGAAAACAGTCCAAAACTACTGAATGCTACAAAAATGGGTGAAGTTCTGTGTGTGTCCTAGGAAATGAGGGGACTTGCTTAGCAAAGCTGAGCAAATCAAAGCTGAGAAATCAGGGCTAGTGGGAAGGAACAGACACAAAAAGGAAAGAAAAAAGTAAAGAAAGAAAAAAGAAGGAAGAAAGTGGCAGAATGAATCACCCTTCTCTCACCCCAAAAAACACCTGTAAGCAAAGGGTTCTTGTTTCAGAGGGGGAAAAATCGGACTCTGTGAGGACACTGGATGAACCCAAAAATACAGGCACTGCTTCAGTAACTGCTGGCCTGTATATGTCATATGATATGTTCAGAAGGGCCTTTTTGGCCCTCAAATCTATGAGCCTTCCCAAGATGTGCAATTTGATGACAAAAATAAATGCCTATTTGCAACTGTCAACAGCCTTTTTAAACACTAGGTTGTTTCATAACTTTTGTTAAAACAATTGTCCTATTTTTAGTAGGACAGATATATGTAATTCCATCTAGAAGCAAAACAAAACAATACCTATAACCTTAACAAAGAGAAATGGTCATATAACTCTTTCTGTAATGTTGCATCTGGAAATCTTTGAAGAAAAACAAGAAAACAAATACCACAGAAAACTTCTAAGATAGAATAAACAGGATCTGCACAATGTGCAGTTGCAGCACCAGGCTTTTTCTGTTTCATTACATAACTGATACACAACTTCATTGCATATTTGATAAGATGACTAAGATGTTTTCTTCTCGTTGCTCTAGGATTGCTCTTTCTTTGGACTTTTTCTTGATTGTAAAGACAGTAAGTTTCATAGGTTTTTTGCATTTCCAACAAAAAATTTCCATAGGTCGTGAGTCAAGTGTAGCCCGCTGGGCTGGGAAATTTGATATAAAGTGGACTACACTAGGAGCAGAGAGGAATGCCCATATATATGTAATATTGGCATGGTGCTAAGAGAAACCCAGAATAACTGTCTGAAAAGGATGACTGCATGGCTATTGTTTTTATTCTTTTTCATTTGTTGCTTTTCTTCCTGTCTGCTACTGTCTTCTAATTTTTAAGTGAAACGTGGCAGTGAATTCTCAGGAGCATTTGACTTTCCTATTTGTTTGCTGGGGGGAGGTGGTGACTTTTTTTTTTTAAATCCACCTCTACTCTTTCACTTTGCTTTGGCTATGCTAGCAAAGAGGGCTCCTGAACTCCAAACAGTGTCTTAAAACACTTATGTTCACATATAGAAAGTTTTAGCTTTATTGAACTCTAGCTCTATGGAAATACCAAGTAAACACTTGAAATCAGAACTGAGCTTCTGCACTGAGGGGATTTCAGTGATACTCATAGCTCAGATATAAGAAAGGTCATCACCTGAAATGGCTTTGTTCATGTGTCAGTGGATCAGGTAGAGATTTACTCATTCTATTTTTCAAACACAGTAAATTATGCATCTTGAAGTTCACCTGTCCCCTAGAATGGCAGCACGATGCAGGACATGTAAATATCTCTGTTTTACCCCATGATTTCTTGTGAAACTCACACAGGCAGTGAATAAAACTGCTGGCAGCTTTTATATTTCACACCAGTAAGATCTGTATTTTACAGTTGAGGGGGTGTGGATTTTTCATGGTTTTGACTTGGTATGGCTTTTGTTAGTTTGTCTGTAAGGACTGTTTATTTTGGCTTATTTATTAATCAATGTTTGAACCTATTGCTTCTAAGAGAGCAGTAGAAACACTTGTAAGCTATTCACTGTGGGAAGAAGGGTTTACACACTGAGAAAATATTTGCTATTGTCAGCCAAGTTTAGCTAAGATGTAAGATTTCATCTACAGTTTGTAGTGCTTGTTCAAAGAGATAAAGATTGATTGTTGCTATATTTAAATGGATTATTATTTTCCCCAGGAACACTTCTAGTCTGAGCTAATCTAAAAACTTTTAACGTCTCCAATGGTCCTTGGCAGTACTTTCCTTAATTCAATTCAATTGCATTGTATTTGATGCTGGCTTCAATTTTTTTTTCTTTTTTTCTTTTTTGGTTGCGCATCCAGTTAAGCTGATGGTGTGTCTGACATTTTCCTTTTTCCACAATGTTCACATATGCATGGACACAAGAATGTGCATGGAGATCTGGGAAAAATACCATCAGCTCACATTGACCTGAGCTTCTGCACATGTCTCTGAGGGCCAGGTGCAGTACAGTCTTCTAGGAAGTGATAAGTTTTCAGGAGGTGGGACACTCTTGTATTTGGAAGCAAAAAGCTTGATAAAACTAGGGAGAGAGGTAAGGATTCAATGTTACACATAGTTCACTCTTCTTATATTCTGAAATCATATGGAACTTCCAGCTTAGTAATTCCTGCGTAAGGCGCAAAAAAAATCTGGTTTTGATGGCTACTTACCTATGGTCCTCCCAGGATCCTGGTATCAAATTCTAAGCTGACTGTAACTTGGGAATGAAGAATCTTTCTCCCCTTTCCTTTAAGCTGTCCACATGCCTTCAAAAATTACTTTTTGGAGACCATCAAAAATTTTAATTTATCTTCTAGGGAAATGGAGTTGATGAGAATGCACTGTTAGTGTATTCATTTATTGGTCTCTTTGATGGTCCATCAGCCAATTTCATTGAAATCAGATGAGAGGGAAAACTCTCAGAGACATTCAGATGCTTTCATTTTAAAGAAAATCATCAGCATGAATAGTGAAAGCACGCACTGCTCTAGCTTAGCTAAACAGTTGGAAGTCAGGAGTGGAAATTGGGATGTTCTGGTCAAAGATACAAGAGGGAAGTGACACCATGTGCAGGGATCTTTTTGAGGAATTTGAGAGAGAAACTAGAAATGGATGAGACAGCACAGATGTCAACAACATATAGGCACCCCAGTTGTATCTGCTCTTCTGTTTATGGAACAATTTTGTCTTTAATATCATCAATGGAAACACATGTTCATTTAATTCCTTTTTTCATGCTAACAGGATGAATTTTGAGTGTGTATCTATGTGAAACACATTTATAAATGAGTTTTTCAGCATAAATATGCATAAAGAAAGAAGCTGGATCTATCTACAAAGTTAGATGGTCTTTTCCAGAGGGGCTTGATTTTAATATGAATATCTTTTTTCTGTCCTAAATCAGGAAAATGATGGAATTTTCTCACTGAATCTAGAGAGGTCTTTGTTTGTTTTAAACTGCAGCCATTAGGGCTGACCTTTCATGTCAACATATTTTCTGTAGTGTAAGTCCATGGCATTAGACAATATTTATAACAAGAATGAGGAAAGTAAAGCTGCATATTGCAATTTCTTGTAATATCTCTGTAAATGCACCTAGCATTAATTAATCAATTAATAACATCTTTAAAAAAAAAAAATACATAAATTGTTTAGGCATTTAACAATGGATCTCCTAAAGATAAAACTTTAACATCAGAGTTGCTAGTTGGAAGCAAGTTCTTCTAAACTCAAGAATTGAATCCTTTAACCAGATGAGACTGTGAAGGGTAGGTTTCTTATCGTTGAGCTCCACATCAAGAGTTCCAGGAAATTGTTCTTTCACTGCATCTTATTACATCATTAGAGGCTAAGGCTCATCTGCGCTGGTGAACCACCACAGGTCTCAAACCATCGTGAATACCATGCTTTTCAAATTCTTCAGAACTGTTGCAAAAGTCAGTCATATAGTGAAAGTATATGGTCACCAGATGGCCTGGGTTGTTTGCCATGTAAACTGGCGGTACAACACAAAGAATCTCCTTTTGTGCTTTGGCATACAAACACTGCATGGATGCCATATGAGCACAAGGTCCTATGTCCAGACTATCATGCAAAGCAACTGCTTTGTTTCCTCAGCTTAATTCCTTGCATTTTTTTTTCCAGTAAGTCCAAAGTTAGTCCCTTTCGACACAGATGTCCTGTTTCACTACTTATTTACAAGTAATCACCTCAGATAAATAGATACTTTTTTTTTCTTTTTGAACTAGTTAGATGGTTTGTAAAAATGAACTGTTAGAGAAGCACATTGACTTTCTCTATAAACTTTCTGAGTTCTGTGACTTCTATTGGAATTTCAGTTTCAGGCAGGACTTCTGTTGGTTCCTCCACAAAGTTGCTCCTAAGCTTCCCTAAGTGAACTTACATTAAAAAATATATATCTAATTTAGTCTATTCCTACCATTATCTTATACTCTGTGAGTGCTTCTTTTAGCTCTACAGTTTCTCTTGCACTCTTCCTGTTCCTGATATGCTTGAGAAAGATATATTACAAATCCTTATGGCTTTTGCAATTTTTTTTCTCAGATATTTCTTTGACACACCATATTCTGGTTTTATATTTAGACTGCTTGAGTTTATGGTTCTTTCTATTTATTTCCCTCATTTTGATACAACTTTGATTTCTATAACCACAGCTCGCTATTTCTGTGCCTACCCCCCCTTACTTGGCTTTTTTTTTTTCTTCCTCCAGCTCTCCACCTCCATTTCAGTTTCTACACTTTCTGTGCTGGTTTAGATGAACTATAAGAGAAGATGATCATAATAGAAGACATTGGAATGAACGAGAGCTGCCACAGTCTAAAAATATGTGTGAGAGATGGGTAGATTGGATGAGGATTCATTTCACAGAGTTGTGTTATCAAAAAGTAGAGTCTGTCTTGCTTGATCATCTAGTCTTCCTCTATTGTCATGGAAGAGAGAGGATCATCTGCAGGAGGTGATCTTTCTCACCCAAAGTGATAGGTCTTGGAAGTGCATACTTACTTTTGTAAACTAAGGACAGAGACTAGAAGAGTGGGTTGAAATTGAAGCTTGGTAAATGGCTTCCTAAAGTTAGTTGAGATATGGGGTCATGACGCAGAAGTGTCAGTCACTCGTTTTTTGTGTTCTTGGATTAATTCAATCTGAGGAATGAGCTGAATGTGATTTTCAGTGGCTTAGGTAAAGTTATAGAGTCAGAAAATACAATCTCTCCTTCTCAGTCTCTTAATTTTTAGCAGACACATCTCTTTTATTTTAATACTTCAGTTTTACAAAATCATTTACTTATTCAATCAGTCTACAGGTCTAGTTTCACTGTACATCTCCTGGTGAAAAATTCCTTGGCTGTTGCCACAATTGGGAGCAAAGTAATTCAGACACCCTGCAAAGAAAAATGGGTACCATTTTTGTCAGCTGTCAAGACCTTATATCATGAATAAATCCTGAGGAGAAAAGTTTTCTTTCTGCAGCTGCTGCTCGGTGTCTCAGATTCTCAGCCTGAGAAGAGCTTCTGTTCTCTGGCTGCGTTACACAGTCACGTCAGCTTCATACCTACCAGTGAACAGAGATCCTGGGTACAATGAATCATTCAGCCCTCTGTACAAGGAAGGAAATACTTGGATGGCTAAAGGGAGGGTAGAGTTTCACTCAGAGCTGCATGAATTTCCCTGAAACTTTCTTTAAAAAACAGTGTAATGCTCTTTTTAGTGTGTTCTATTTGTCATTCAGAAACACAACACATTAGCAGCTTTGATCTCTCAGGTACTAAAAATATATGTTACATAAGCAGATTGAGAGAAGGACTGAATGATGCATTCGAACTGAAAATATTCTTAAGCATCTTTCCATTGCTCCAGCTAAATAGCTCAATCCTTGCAAACAACAGAGCTATAGACACTGAGACAGCCAATCTGTACTAGTGAGTGTAAAGCGGTAACTGAACCAAGATAAATATTCAGACAGATCTACAAATTCAAGAAATAATTTCTTTTTTTTTTCTGAAATAAAATGTGCCATTGAACCTAAGAGTTTTTCTCTTCTTTGAATTTGAATTTGCAGGTATTTGCCTAGACTGTTTTATTCATTCTTCATTTTTACCATTAGTACCTTTTCTTTCAATAACAACTTTTTTAGCTGAATTCTAGCATATAACGTTGAGGAAGCAGTTGCGTAACATATCTAGGATTTTATTTTACAAAATGCCAATCATAACAAAATCTTTGAAAGAGATTTGTTTCTTAAACAAAATTCTACGCACAGTGTTGGTGAAATGCATACTCCAAAAGGGAAAATATAATTGAAATAAATCTTTGAGGAGCATTTTTGGCCAACCAAATAAAGTGAATGCCTGTTACCTTGTTCTAAATTTAAACCAACATTCGTTCATAGTTTCAGTAAGAAAAACCCCAAACCTCTGCTGGAAGGGAAAAAAATATCACCAAATTAACCTGAATAGTTATGAAACCAATACAGAAGGGTTTTAGAGAAAAGCAATATGTGAAATTGAAATGTAAAATCTCCAAATGAATAAAAAGAAGAAAATAGATGGTCCTAATTAGCAACAGGCATAGACATTAAATAAAATGCAGAGGGGCACAGGATATAGGAAACTATTTCAAATATGTTAGCGCTTTAAAATGTCAGACAGTTTGAGACAGTTATGAAGAATTTATTCCTTGGTTTTGGAAGGCCTAACAGACATGCAATAAAATTCACAGGAGCACTACTAGAACAGAGCAGAATAGCAGCAAGAGTCAAGTGTAACAGTAATAGAATCCAGTATTCAGCAATTTTATATTTCTATAAAGAGGATGAATAATGGTGTGATTATTTCTCTCTCTTTTCATTGTTTTTATACACATGCAAGCATGTGGAATCCATACAGAGACCAGAAGTGCCATGTTATAATGGTTTTAGGAAATCTGGTCTTTTTCAAATTAAAGAAAATAATCAGATTTGCTTAAATCTCTGGGGTGAAAATGAGAGAGAAATGTCAAAGGAATTGCAATTTTTAATTTTCAGGAATAGCAGCAATAAATCTCAAAAGAAAAAAAATGCATTCAAAATTAAAATTAAAAATAATAATGAACACTTCACTCTGAAAATCTTGAACAGTTCTCAGAACATTGAGTTGTAATTTATATCAAAAAGCAACACATTGATCTTTGCATGAAGTCATTATCTCTAATATAATATTTGAAGAAGCCTGCAATTAAATTTTATTGTAAGTGTTCATAGAGTTGTAAGAGCAGAATGCATATACCTATGTTCCATCTGCACATTATATGCTGCTATAGCTCACTCATCATTGTGCATTTGCATTGGTCTCAAGGCTGTTAGACATGATTTAGGGAGGACTGAGGGCTTTTTATTTCTTTGAAAAGATGAAACTTTTTTCTAATTACGAGGTGACACATTTAATGACACGTTATCTGTAAGAAACAAATACTTTTTGCTGCTATATTTTCCTTTCTTTTTTCCTAATGTAAATTGAAAATACTTCTATCTTCTTCCTTTGAATTCTGATATCTAGAAGAAGAAAACCATTCAACCTAATGGCCCAAGATAATTTAGAAATATGCAAAAACCATAATTCCCTGCAGTTCCTTTTTTATAAGCAAAACCTGTATATCTGTGAGCCAGCGGAGTGAAGAAGAGATGGAATTTTACTTAGAAAATGTAGTCGGCTATATACTACTGTAAGAACAGCTCGCTCTGTTAAGAAAGAGGGTCTCTGGAATCATTCCATTTATTTTTTTCAACTCAGAAGTGTGGTGAAACATTTCATCCAGACTGTGGATCCGCTTAGGAGCTTTCCCGTTCCCCTGCTGTTGTGGGAGCCGCCAGGTCATCACTGCTACCTCCATTAGGACATGCATTGATCTGCCCCATTCTGTATTTCTGAAGGGTGGCTGGGGAGAAGACAACAGATATTTCTACTCATTGCCCAGCGCAAGCTGGAGAGCTCACTAAGGGTGGGATTTTTCTAAAACATCTCAGTGATTTAAGGACTATGGGTTTCTGTTGACTTTTGATGGCTCATGTGAAATGGAGATCATGAGTGTACCTACAAAATTCCCTTCCAGAATTTTCCTGCCAATAGCCAGATTTAACATATTCTAGACAGCTCTTTATTGGCAAGATCATTTAGGGTAACTAGAGTTCATCACATTGTCACAGCTGAAGTGGAATTTTAACCCATCTGTGCCAAGTTGTATAAACCTCTTGACTTATTTTAGTCATGTGATAAATTATGTTGGTGTACATCCAGAAATTTGCAAAATTGATCTGAGAATTTTGAAGACAACAAAGAACCATGTGCATGGCTTGAAAAATAACAATCACAAATTAATAAAAAACAAAGCAAACCAAAACTAAACCACCCCAGAAACTGCATTGCTGAAAATGCTGTTGTAGCAGTTCTCTACTTTCGCAGCAAAACCAGTTTCCAGGAGAAAGTTTCATAAAAATATTTTCACTGTGACAGTTGATGAGGCACAGGAAAGTCAAGAAGTGTTCGTGTCTCCTCTGAGCAGAAACATTGGAGACTGGGTGAAAACCTTATTCTTTATGACAAAATTCTCAGACTTCAATATACCCAGGTTTTCACCCCAAAACCCCACCACAGAAAAGACTTATTGATCTCTCTTCTCACTGCATTCATTGCATCTGAAATGTGCTCAGTTTCCATTGCTCTTCATCTGAGATTACCTTTATATGAGTTACATGGTTTTGAATATCACAGGGACATGGAAACAGACAATAATTTTTGAGGTAGAACCATAAGAAAGTCAAGGATTTATCTGCTCTGGTAGAGGCTTTGCATAAGCCTTGTACACTTGGAGCATGTTTTTGGGAAAAAGTACTTGCTTCTCACTGCTTGCTATATAAGGCTGGGATTAGTAAAATTAATAAAATTGATTATTGGTATCAGGCTTGTCTTCTTTTTAATCAGAATTTCAGTATGCTTCTAGTAAAGCATTTTAATATGAAAAACTCACCAGCACCCAATCAACAAACAAGAGCCTGAGCCTGACTGTGTCTTTATTCCCAGTTAGTTGAAACACAAGACTCTCTTTACTCTTTCTGAGAATAAATATTATGTAAATTAGTCATTGTGTAAAAACTGCTGTCCTTTTTGTAGTTGTTTTTGGCCTATGGGGTATGAATTTAACGTGGTTCACATGCAGTGCAGACATATCTCCCGTGGGTGAGGGTGGAAAGTAAGACCAGGCAGCGCTGTGTCCTACAGCTCTGCAAGTCCTCCATCCCACAGCACAGCAGAAGTCTGATACATCACTCATGAGAGGGTCTTACTCCTGCTCTTTAGGGTACTTGTGGCTTATGTAGCCCTTCTGTCCTTGTTTAGGAAATTGTGCCTTTACACAAGGCTCTCTCCTGCCGGAACCCTACCAATCCCCCTCAAGCAAGGGGACAATTTGACCTGAGGACAATCCTTTCGTGATTCACAAAATTAGTGACAGGCAATTTTAGAATCATTTTGATAGATGACGTGACCCTGCTACTGCATTCATAATGGCATAGGAAATAACACTCCTGTGGGAAAAGAAGACAAAGGAAAAAAATAAAAACAAAATACAATTCGGAGAAAGAAGAGAAAGAAAGTGGACATTAATTTTGATTAACTTCAGATTTCTCCTATCCTTGTCTCAGACATGCCCTCTAATCCCAGAGGCAGAACCTGTTGACAGACTGGGTGAAGCTCAGAACACACGTTCAGATTACATAGATGATATCTTGTATTGGGTTCTCAGAAGCATGAGCCCCTCTGGTGGTGGGACCTTAATGGTGGTGCATTAACACAGCATGCCAAAAGGAAAGCTGGCCCAGCACCTACAGATGCAGGAAGAAACCTGGCCAGAACTCTGGGGCTCACTTTGAAAGGATCCATAGTGCCTGTCCTCACCAAATCCGTTCTCAGCAGCTTCTGCCATTGTCAGCATGAGCATTAAGGAGCACTTGCATTATGGAGGCGCAAAGAACTTTTCTGTTTTCTTTCCTAGAGGTGCATGCAGAGCCAGATTCACATAAGCCTAGGGTTTTACAGGTCTGATCTGAGCCCAAGACTGCAAACATTATCCAGGCACATCTCCATGGAAGTCAAGTAACAGGCTACTGGCTGAACCAGTTTCCACTTGGAGCCTGATGTAACCATGGAGCAGGTGTGAATGCAGACATTGTGTCCACCAGAATGAGGAATATGCAAGCCTTTCTTAAAAAAATAATATAAGGCACATAGTTCTTTCAAGAAATTTTCCTTACATATTCTGTAATGCATTTACCCAGATTTTAAAAAAATAGCAAAATAAAATAAACAAGTAATGAGAAAAACTTACTGTAGATTTCATCAACTTGTAGGATTAAAGAGGTGGTCTCCCCTTTCATCACACTGCCCACTTCAACCTGCTTGCTCAGTATCTGCCGGGAAACTCTTTAAAGTTCATGTGGCTTGAAAAATGGCCAATCTTTACAAAGAAAGAGATTTTTATCTGGCCAGCCAAGATCTTAGAATGTCAATACTTGGCTCTGACTAATACAAAAATAAACAAATATACATGCACATGCACACATAATCTAGGATGGAGGTCTGTTGCTGGATAGCTAGAAAGATTGGATTGTTCTATTTAATTATGGCAAAATTCAATAAGTAATATAAAGGTAAGGAAGAAAATTTACTAAAAGGGTCTCAGGGAGCCTTCAGCCTTTCATCCTTACATTGCACAGTATATGATAATCAAAATTATGTGTCCCCACTGACTTCCTAAATGATTTGTGTACTAGCCATGACTCTCACCCTGGTAGACATCTACGACAGAACTCTGCTCATCCACCTTGAGGCATCTCTGGTCAAGAAAACTAGGCTTCTGTAGGCAGTTGAGAGAATTAGAGCATGCCTGTTCAGATCCATCTCAGAAGCATCCTTAAAAAAAGGTAGTTGTACTCCAGAAGATGTTGTCCCCTCTCCAGGAAGTGCGATGAAGCTTCACTCTGCATGAATAACCAGTCCTCCCATGCCCTCAAAAGTCAACAGGGGCAAGGAATTTACCCTGAAACTCCTCTACTGTGCTGTGAGAAAGGTTGAATTCTGCATTCACCATCAAAGGATATTTAATGTTCAGTGATCCACTCCTTTCACTGATACGCTTTGCAGTGAGAGTTCTTCACTCCATTTAGCTCACACATCTAAGCCAACACGTGTGACAGGACAAGTGGATGCTGAAAAGCTAAGTTTTCTCTCTCAGTTGCATGTGGAGGGAGGTAACTGAAGAATTTTTTGAAACTCAGAATTCTAACTTCAGGGAAACTGAGTAGATTTTCAGGTGAATTTTGGAGCTTTCTGAAGTGAGAGAGCTTTAAAGAGAGGTATCTTAAAAGGTACAGTCCAAAACTCAAGAGTCAGTTGTCAGTAGAACAAGGGGACAAGCATAGAAACCCACCTGTCATCTTGAGAACAAACATAAGACTTATATTACATAGGGAAAGCAAATCCTTTCATTACCTTTCCTTCAGAATATCCAGCAAAGGGCAAATCAGTCCCAGAATAGGCAAGGATATTCCTCGCAATTTTGATGTCCATGATACTCAAAGTTACTGCATGTTAGAAAGACATCATGGAAAGAATAACACAGAGAGCCGACATGTGATTTTTCTCTGGGTAAGAACTTCAAGTAATATTTCTCTCATTTTATTAATGAAAGATAAAATTATACATTTTGGAAGCTAATGTAAATATTTTCCTTCTGATCCCCTCCCCTTGAAAATATTTTACCTATTAGATGGGAATATTTCAAAATATAAAACTAAAAGAAATCCAATCTGTGAAAGCAATTATGTGTTTTCTTACTACTCGGTGCTGATGGCAGAAGGGAGCAATTTTTCACTTGCTCCTGCCTCATGGTTAAGTCTTTTGAGGCAGCAAGTCCTCCTTAAATTAAGAGATGAAGCACACTATAAAGGACTGTTAGTTGGCATGCCTGCTCTGTCTTTGCAGCACACTTAATCTATACCAGGAGAGAAAATTTGGAGTCCAGCAAATGCTTTTCTATCCAAATCTCTTCCACAGCATACAGCTACAGCCATGCTATTTGAAAAGCAGAGCTCTCTTAAGAGACCAATTGCAAAATTTTGCGGGTTCCTGCAGGAGCCAATAACATTGGCTGCTCCTTCGTATTTGCTTCTCCAAGACGAGAATGCACATGACTGCATCTATACTTCAAAAACTTCAATTCTGATTTGATGTCTTTTCTTGATCTGGCTTAAATTTGCACCTTTGCGTTCAGCCTTTTAATTTTGAATTCTTTTGAGTTCCCTTTTTTCCCTGCATTTTTTTAATAGGCAGCTGTTCTGCATTAATCTAAATGAAAAGAGTTTTTCCTCTCTGCTTTATGTTCAACTGATGTCTTTGATTTATCTACTTCAAAACTGTATCAGTGTTGTTTTAAATGCTGACATTTCCCCCAAATACTGATTCTTTGTAATATGCATTTATCCAATTCACCTGGAAGCTGTTTTTCTTGCACACTAACATAGAAGCGTCACTTGCATTTCTGTGGCATTTATTATAGGATCTGAAAACTCAGCAGCTAATAAAACAGTCAGTTTTGGATAATGATCAGTCCAGAGAGGCCATATGGGGACACTAGGGACGCTGGGGAATTTTTACTTCTTATGGAATTGAAAGAAATGGAAAAATTGGATACCCACTTATTTGAAATTGCTTGTGATAAATTAGACAGCATTCTGGTAGGAGTTGACAACATTGTGTCATTTCCATTGTGACAGTCAATTTTGAAGTGAAGCACAAATAAAGGAAGAAACCCAGGAGATCAGTCTCATATGTTCTTGATATGTTCCTGACACAGGAATAAATCAGCCTTCTTAGAGGGGGGTGAATTTGCACCAGAGAAAGCCCATCTGTTTTTATTACCTCCAAAAATATTCGAGCACTTGCTGTTGCCAAGTTTTCAGATCCTTTTGTTTTCTTCAAGTTGTTTCACCTTTATGTATTTTTTCCATGCCACTCCCAATGGAATTATTTCCTTAGCCCAGAACTTGAAGATCCATCTTTCTTCATTTAGGGTCTGATTCAAACCCATTTAAGTCAATGGAAAGAGTTCCACTGACTGTAGTGGGCTTTGGACCAATGCTCACATTCCTCCGGAATATGCTTTTACTTCCATGGTGCTTACAGAAAATAGTGTCAGCTTTACATAGTCCAGAAAAAAAAGGGAAAAAAGACAGGGGGCCCAACCTACATGAAGAAGATGTGTTGGCATAGATACAGAACTGTTGCTACTCCTCAGCAGCTATGTGTAGACCTATTCCATTTTGGAGGAAAAAAATTTTAAATCACTGCATTATTTTTTTCCTTCCAAGTGTTAGTCAGCTATGGTTATGTTGATCAACTGGTCCAGTCAGGAGGGTCTCAAGATGTCTCTTAACATATTCTTACCAGTCTCTTAACATATTTTTACCAACCCTTTGTGATTTTTTATCTTACACTACATGGGATTTCTGCCTTTAGAGCCCTATGAAACATGGTAAAAGTCTGAACTTCCAGAAGACATTTAGTTAGTTGCCATCAGTCTGCTGTCTTCTAGTGCCCATTGGTGTTTGAGAGAATTTTGGCCACATAATTATCACACAGCTGCTCCACCAAAATTCCTATATGTGGGATAGTCCATTCTTTTTCCATAATAGGAAGGTTTCTCATACATCCGGTCACAGTACTTGTACTCGCACTACAATCACAAAGAATCTGGGAGCTTCAAGAAGAGCGAAACACTATGTCCAAGCACATGTAATTGCAGATCCAGCCAAAGTGGAAACGAAGACTTCAAAGGGACAGTGGAGAGGCTCTTACTCTGCGGGGGTAAGAGCAGGCAGGTGTCAGCCACTTCCCACCAGGAGTCATCGCACACAAGCAGGTAGGTAGAATCTGAGTACCGCCCTAGGAATAAAAAAACCCAGACCTCTGTTGGATGCTGGCCTTTATTTCTGGAGAAGCAATTTTGTAGGCTTTGGGGTCAGCCTTAAAGTTTTTGCAATACTGATGATTTGGCTAAAGATTTTGTGGAAGTGGAAACTCAAGGTACCATCCAACACACTTCAGGACTGCTACGTTTTTAGCGGAAGGAGGGAGCTGAACTCTGCATTTACTGACTTTCAAAGTAACTTCCTTAGAACAAAACTACTTTGAGACTAAGTAAAACAGAAAATATATTAATTTATTGGGAATAATCAGTTCACAATTAACCAAACTCATGCCCTGCTAGAACTCTTGATCAAGATTTTAGTAATTCAAACTTAATCACTTGAAATTTTACATTGATTCATAACTGTGGAAAACAAATGTTTCTGATCCATTTTTTCTTATTCTTGGAAGAGAAATATGGATCTACATCCTTGTAGATAGCTCAGATTGCCCATTGTTCCCCTTATTTCTGCTCCAAAAAGAAACGTGAGAATTTTTTTAGAGAATTTAGAAGGAACTATTAATTTTTCATCACAAAGCTGTGAAGAGTGATGACTCTAAGACAGTATCACAGGAGGTATAATTATCTATATCTGGTCATGAAGGAATTGCAGCAATCTTTTTAGAGATCTATAAAATGTAGATATAGATTGATGTCATATAAGTCATCTTTGGTGAGGGCCAGGTATTATATGACAATGAACTCCCTTTATAAACAAATACTGAGTCATCAGCTTTGATGCTGAAGAAGTGAAGGTTATGATAAACTTATGTAAGAACCAATTTAATTTTATCTCATGTCAGTGACTCATCTTTCTCCCACACAAAATAGTGGTTCTGACTCTCCTACTGTTTTATCTTTCTGCAGCGTGTAGCAAAGAATTTTACTACTTAAATGCTTGTGCTTTATGTTTATAGAAAACAATGCAAAGAGGAAATTGTTCCTGAACTCATTTCAAAGGGCAAGGGACCAAGAGATGATGAACTAATTTAAAATGCATTTTGAGGACAGTAGGGCTTTAATTTGAAATAATTTGTTTTATGTTAAAAAACATTCTGAGTATATCCACTTCAGTGTCACAGTTCATAAAGCCTCTCTCTCACCTTCTGCCATAATTGCCTACACAGTTTTACTAGAAAACTCTTAGAATATGCTGAACAGTTGGAGTAAAGAATTCAAGAAGTAAATAGAAAGACATATTTCTAGAACAGCAAGAAACACACTGTAGATGTTCATCTGACTTGTCTGTCACCTGCTGACATCAGAAATGTCAGATATTAGAGGGAGGATGATAGTGTTTCTTCCAAACACAGCGTACTTCCCCTAGCCAAGACCTCAATACCTGGCTCCAAAGGGCACCTGTCTTCAGTGATGCCTTCATTGTATTCTATTTCTTTAAATACCGCTTATAGTACCATCCTCCTTTTTTAATGCTTTTTTTGTTTTTCTTGTAACAGTTTGGCATAATTTCTCTTCATATGTTTTTTGTGTTCCTGCCTCTGTGGTATAAAAATCACCACTGTCTTCTCAGTCTCCTCAGCAATAAACAAGCTTTTCATGATTATTCAATAAAATGTTTGAAGTAGCAGAGCAGAAATTCTCCCTTTCATCACCCACTTACACAGCTGTCAAATCCGGTTATTGCTTTATTTTGCATTTATTTGCTCTTATTCAGGTAGCATTGAACTTCATAGTTCTGCTGTGAATTGAGTTTCATCATTTGTTTCTATCTTACACTCAAAATAGTTTGAATTGCTTTGTCATTCTATAGTTTCTACATTATCTAACCAATCTAGAAATCTTTTGCTTCTCCCTCCATATTTAAGACTTTTTTTGTTCACTTGTTCATAATAGATTTTGCTCAGAACACAACACTAGCAACTCATAAAACTGTCTATGCTTTTTTCCCAATTAGTCATCTTGCCAGCAGTATATCTTCCATCTTTTACTACTAATTATCTATTGTGCACGCTGGTAATTGTGTTTCATGCAATGGCAATGATAATCCTTGCCTTGACTCCCTTGTCCACTCCCCAGCACTGTGCCTACAGCTCTTGCATTAATGATGAAGCATCAGCAATTTTCTCCTTGTGCTTGTTGCACGTGGTGCTCAGCCCGAGCCACTGCCCAGGGTTTGGCTGTTGTGTTGGGTGCCTGGGCTCTCCGTGCCATGGCTCTGTGCTGCAGCTGGGAACTAACACGGCCAGAGCAGCAAGGGTTCCTGCTACATGTGCTTCCTGCACACTTTGGTGAGGTCCTTCATCCATGCCTTGTCATGAAATAGAACTAGGTTTTTCTCAGCAATTTGTCTCTCAAACATACAGATGCATACGCCTGAACGATCTACTCAAGACTTCCTTTATAATCACAGGTAAGAAACAGGCACTTCTCGGGCACAATTGTTATGACATATTTTAGATATCTGCAGTAGGATGAGGTGACTCATATCCTAAAAATGCTTATTTCTCTCTAGTGACTGCACAGAAAATTTAAAACAACTAACTTTCAGATGTAGACATCAACATTATAAATACCTGCACTTTTATCATTTATGTGATTTTTATGTGTGGAATCTCAGGCTGAGGCTAACAAAAATGAGTGTTATCCCTTATTTAGATGAGTGGCTCCACTAAAAGCTGAGTAATTAGCCTCTCTGGAGGACAAGACCACCGTGCCCTTAAGTAGAGGCAGCTGCCAGTTTTGAGTGGTTTGGGGTTTTTTTTTTTGTCTATGTCTTACCATTAAATTTAGCAGAATAACTTCTATTAAGAAAACAGATTATATGTCTTCCTGAGATTCAGACTTCAAGGAACAGTGAGGAACATCAGATAATCAGGCTTCCAAAATTTCCTTTTTCCCCCTGCTTTCCACATGTGGAAAAACAAAGATGTAGGAGGGAAAGTGCTGAGAAACAGCTCTGGAGTTTAGCCTTGTCTATGAAGCACAACAAAGACTGAGCAAGATTTGTATACGTAATGGAGGGAAACAGTGAGAGCTAAAGACTTGCAGAGCAGGAACTCTTCCAGTTTTGAGTATTGTTTGTTTGATTGTTTTCAAAAGGCATAGAATGCTTACACAGAAAACAAAGTATTTCATCTTGGTGTCTGGGAGAAATCCATCGTACTCCACCTGGAATTTGCTTTGAACTTGGATAGTCCAGATGTGGATGGTTCATTTAGAGGAAAATACAACTTATCTATATTCTTATGCTATGCACTTCAATATAGGACTTGCAATCAACAAGGTTACAGACATACATATCGCTGTTATCTGAAATATGGGATGGTTTAGAAGCCCAAAAGCAGCACAGATTTATACAATACTTTATACTGATTTATACAATAATTAATTTAAATACTGTCCTTTCCAACATCAGCCATGAAATCCCATTGACTTAAGCAGTGCTAGAAGTTCAGTCCATGTTACTTTGTCATTTGTTGTTAGCAAAGGGTTTGCATCATGCTCAAAAATGAATGCAATTTAAAAGCTCCTCTGTCTGATGCATCAAAAATGCACTTTGATTCAAAGTGTGCTGTATCAGAATGCAGCCTATTTACATAGCTCAGACTCAGAAAGATGTCATTAAATCTCAAACCTCATAACTGGAAAAAAATATTGATAGATAACATGAAACAGACCTTTGTGACAACATGACCATGTGTGTAGTAGGCGTAAAAGTTAGAGGCAGACAAGGCAAAGGGCTAGCGGGAGGGAGTTCCCCTCCTATCTCTCCTTTATTAAGAGTAAGGGGTTTAGGATCGAGGTGTTCGGGAGGGGGAGAGGGAGGAGAGGAACAGCCCTTACAGAACTTCTCTCGCTGGCTTATAAAGGGGGTAGGTTAACCAATAAGGAAAGAGGGAAAGGGTGGGGATAAGCATACAGAACCAATAACTACAAATAAGGGTGGAGTACAATTCAAAGTAACCAATAATATATATAACAGAACAGAACTTGCTGGAAGAGAGGGCAGAGTCAGAGTCTTGAGTTCGCCCAGGGGGGCGGAGAGAGCTTGGGGGCCGACCCGCCACACATGTGAAATATGTAGTTCATTATAAGTCAAAAAGTTTTTACCTGTGCCTGTCATAGTCCTGCTCTGTGAACACATATGAAGCACACTATTCATGTAATATATCGGTCTAGTGGTGGCCTGGCTTACCAAAATTTCAGTCTCATGTGATTCATTAATCCTTCCATATTGGTGCTGTCAGTATGGTGTTGCAGGTGAGATATGTTAGCGAACAGCTGAGGGGCAGTATTTTTAAAACGTTCCTTAGCTGTAACTGATCCAAGTGAGCTCTGCAATTTCTTCTTCCGGAACAAAACCAAACAGCTTAGCTTAAGGTGAGCTTGAAGGTAACTTTATCTCACCTGCTTGACTTCATTCTGAAAGGGATTAGGAGTATGCACACTATCATTTGAGAGGTAGTTTATCACCTCTGTTTTATTTTTTCTCAAATAATAGTTATAGTTGAGAGAGACCGCTAACTCTTCCAGTGTCCATTTCTGCTGCAGAGACATGGATTGAGTAGGAATTCAATTTCTAAAAAAAGTTCAGGCTAAAAAATGTACTTCTCAGCTGGTAAGGAAATTAATAAAATGAAACATGCATGTTGTCTCAATGTAGAGATGATTAGACCAGTTACTCAAGTTGACTGAAAGAATATATTGGAATTTGTATTGTATTTAAAACTAATTCTGCTTTCTTCAGACTTCAAAGTCACAGACATTGAAAATAATAATGAAAAAGAAGCAGACTTAAATACTCATTATTATAAGGCAGCTTATTTGCAAAGCTTTTTATTAAGAAATGTTCAGAATATCTTTATATATTCAGAAATTTGTGAGTCGGTATTATGAGAGGTTATAATAAAAAAAAAATTGAGATGGAAATTCAACATTTTTAATCAGTTATTTTTCCATCTGTGACAACAAATGAGTTTTTAGTGTTGGCTGTAAAACTAGTGTGCAATGTTGGAACAGTTTCATAACAAAAATTTTTTTTCCTTTCCCTAGATCCTTGGCATCTATTTTCTCATATGTTTATTGATCAGACTTTGGACGGTTCATTCAGATTAAAAATGAAACAAACCCGAAGATTAAAGCCAAACCTTCAAAGCAGGCACATATCCAGTGTGATCTGTAAGGCCAAGATTGAGAAGCATTCCTGTATATGCTCAGTTTTGAACATAGAGACAAGTGTTTTATTGAAATCATGAAGAGATGGAGAGTAAAAGTGGTTGTGGTAAATGGACATTTGTAGCCTGTGCGAAAATCCTGATGTTTGTGTGAAGTACATGAGTGACACAAGTTTCAAAGAACCTTGCCAAAATCTTAAGAGTTTTACAGTGCTGAATGCATTCCAAAATATTTGTCATACTTGGTCTCAAAAAATAACTTGTCTCACTATGAAGTTTCTCTAAAATAGCTGTTTTACGTTGGTCTTTAATGGGTCTTTTCCAAACAGAGCATATGAAGTCAGAGAAGAGGAATTAGGCTGCTTTGCAGTGCAGCACAGCTGACCCGTCTGTGCTGTAATGTATGGAATGGCTGAATGTGCACTTGCTGCCGTGGTGATGTAAGAAGCAGACATCCCCCATGACGGCTGTCGGGGCCACAACCGGACAGGCAGCCTCGCTGAGGTGCGCAGGGCTGCTCAGCTCCCTGGCCCCGGACCAGCGTGCTAATTTTTCATGCACAGCGGGACATGTGCTCGGGGAAAGGGAATACAGTTAGCAATGGATTAGATCAGCTGAAAGGTCAGCAACTTTTTTTGCAGAAGAGTGCAATGCAGAAAGTGTTGTTTAATTAGAGCTGAGTTTCATAGCATTCCCTCTGAAATTATAAAACTAGCCTATGTGCTATATCGTATACCTACATGTAGTTTTGCTAGTGCTGTAGGCATTGCTTCTATGCAATAGCTATCCTCTTTGACTTCTAAAGAGTTATTATTGACTTTGACTTGAAAATCCAATTTTACATGTTCAGCTGCCTCTGAGACAAAAGATACCTTTTGCAGCGTACCTTTCTGCAGCAAGAGAGCAGACATTCTGGACAAACAGCTCTGAAAGATTTAGGTGTGTCTCATACTGCCTTGGGCCCAGCAGGTAAAGTAAGTGACTTCTTGATGCTGTCCAACCTGCTCTCATTTTGAAAATTACTGTATTGCAACACGTCCTGTGGCCAGGTTCTCAGGTATTTCTAGGCCAGTCATATGCAGTTGGGTTAGTGGCCTTATGCTGACTTCTGTTCAGAGCGTATGACATGGATCTGACAAAGCAAGCCATAGGGTACTCCACTTCCCCCTTAGAGGGGTTCAAGACTGAGGCAGAATGATGTCTTTTAAACTCACTAATTGAGGATTATTAATTCCAATGCTTAGGTCAAATCAACAGGCAGTTAAAAGATTTTTCATGTGCTATCATGATCACTGCAAAAACAAATCTTTGTCTTGTGCTCCTAAAACTGGCACTCAGCATTAACCCAGGGCTGAAGGAACCTCTTATGTAAAATTAAATGGTCTCATCTATTTTAACTGCAACACTGTTTGCTCCTTTTGGGGAAAAGTAGAACAAAGCAGTCTGGCTGGGATCTGAATACAAGATCCAGACAGACTGAATTTACATGTTTAGTATGTTTATTTTCATGACCAGACCCTTGGCTAGAGACTCAGAGGTAAGGGTTATACTGAAGTATTTCCTGGAAGTAACTCATGCTTTTGAAAGGAAGAGGCTGTTAAACAGATATACTTTACTCCATCTTCTGAGAAAAGTCTCTTGATGTCCATCTATGTGTTGTTAGATGCTCAGCCAGGCACTGCATTGACAGGGCTGTTGGGTACCAGACTGGCAGGGTGAGGTGCAAGCTCTGCCTGGCTCCTGCGGGAGATACATCCCAAGCAAGCCCGACCCAGGTTGCTTCTGGAAGCACTGATTCCCTCCTGCTGCTCCAGTTTAGTGCTGCCTTCTCTTCCTTCAGGTCTCAGCTGACACTTCTGCCTGGCTGTTGGCTTCCAAACTGTCCAGACTGAAGCTCTTCATTCAGAGAAGTTGTGGATGTCTGTTGTGCTTAAGGTCAGGTTGTATGGGGCTTTAAGCCACCTGGTCTAGTGAAAGGTGCCCCTGCCCACGGTAGCAGGGTTGGAACTAGAGGATCTTCAGGGTCCTTTCCAACCCAGGCCATCCTGTGATTCTGAGTTAGTCTGGTGTCTCTTACACCAAAAAGGGAGGTACAACGTACACACCTTGGTGTAGCTTACTATTTTAAGAAGGTTTAGGGTTTGGTTGGTTGGTTGATATTTTGCAATGACTTCTGTGAATCCCCTTCCTGTGTCCAAATCTTCTCACTTGTGCTTGATGATAGCCAGGTCCTCCTTGAACCTTGGTCCCTTTGGTAAATGGAGTTTTTAGTCACAGTGAAAGAAGACTTAAGAGTTGTCCTTGGTCTCTGCTAATTCCTATGCTGTCTCTTTCCTAAAGCAAAAAGGAAAGTGAAGAAAATCTTACTTATGAAGTACCTCCATTCTTAGCTCTCCTGTGCAAATGCTGCCACTTCCTTAATTCCACAGCTCCTGCCTCAGGGAATTTATTTTGGACTCTCCTTCCATTTTTGCCAAAGAGCTCACTGTTTCCAAACAAAACAACCTCCCTTCATGACCTCTTCAGTCAGGACATTAGCTTTCTCCTGAGGAATAACATTACTTTCTTGATAACTGATCTCCTGCTCTGGTTTGTGCAGAGTCTGCCTGGTGTGCCCAGCATGCTGCCAGCACCCTTTGAAGAGCAATTAAAAAGTCAGAAAGAGTTAGCAGCATTCCTGTGCAATGAAGACCTTAATGGATGAGGACACTCCTCTAAGCCATGCTACACATGCAGTTTAAGCCAGGGAAAACTTTAAAATGTATGTGTTTTACTAATGCAGTTCTTCTATGTCAGTCACAGGTACATGTTTGAGTATTTGCATGTCTTGTTAATAGCCTTAAATAACCTAACACCCAATCCATGACTTGTTAACAACTTCCTTGGAATAATAAGGGATGAATAAATCACTGTGTTTGGGTAATCATGCCATTAACCTTGAAAAGAAAAAAGAAAACAGATGGGAGAGAAAGAGAGACAGGAAGTCCCAAAAGACTTTGCTACTTGAGAAAATAACACCAGTATAAAATTGGGTGTAAATTTATATTGTGAAATTAAAGCAATGCAGAAAAATTCATCCTTTTTCAGATCTTATTTCAGAGTAACAGAAACATTTATTTGGATTTACTTTAAATCATTTAGTCACAGATTAAACTGAATCAAATTTAAGCCAGTCATTCTCAGATAAGAGAATGAACCTAGATAATTTTACAAATATAAAGGCTGATTTGAGTTATATTGGTCCATTTTTTCTCATCTGTGAGGATTTAGTGATGTCAAATGGACAAAGTCATATGTGATTGCAAAGCTGCAGCAAATTACTTATTTATGGATCTCTTCGAAGGGTGAAAATATTAAAATCGGAATAGTAGCATTTAGCTGAATTACAGCTGATGAAGACTATGCAGGGACAGCAGAGTAGGAAGAAAACATTTCAGTGCCTGGAACTGAGAGCAGGCTGGTTCAGTTTGGCCTGCAGCTGGTGACAGTGCATGGGCAGAAAGTCTGTCAACTCATTCAGCTTTCTGTCTGCGTGCTCCTGCCACCGCCAGTATTAGCAACCGGAATTAGCTCTGCTAGCAAGGGTAGCCATCTCAGATTTTTTCTTTCAGTTTCTCAATGAGTATATAGGAACCTGTGCAGTGTGAGGATTTTTCTCTTTCTCTGTGTTACAGTGTTTGATGCAAATGAAGCAATGTATTTGTTTTTACACAAACCTCAACAAGACGTGTTAGGTCAGGTGTGTACAATCCTTACCTGCACTTCCTAACCTCAAGTACCTGGGTTAATGTGAAAACATTTGCCTGGCCTAGGAGAGATTAGTAGCAAAGAATGGCTCTTCCTTCACCTCATCATCAGGGCCCGCCAACATCACAAAGAACTGCAACAAATGTGTTGCTGTTATTGTTTATCTCTTCTCCCTGCCATGAAGTGGTTCTTGGCATAATGGATATAAAATGTTGCCAGTGGAAAGTCTGAACTCTCCAGATAGGTTAATGTATTTCTTTTTTTCTGATTGTCTGGAAGGTAGTATTGTGGATTTGGGTATCAGAACACTTTATTCACAAATATAGTTTTAGGGATCATGGGCCTTCCCTGTCTTGTGGGGAAGAGAGAGCAGTAAGGAAGAGAAATGGGGCAGTTTAGCATAACACTTTCTTCCATCAGATCCTTGTTCTGCCTGTGAGGTGACACGGTCCCAGAGGGAGGTTGGGCAGGTCAGCATGGTGGCTCCAACTTCATCCTGGCACAGGAACATGGTGTCTCCTGGTCTCTTTGTCTCCTCTCTGACCCCCACAGTGGTCCTGGATCTGGGTGTAGGGCTGTGGGTTTTCTATCAAAGTCATCAAGAACTCCTGGCAAGACCCCAGCATTAACTCTCAGGTTTCCTCAGTTTTAGGATTGGGTAGGAAATAACCCATTGGTATTTTGTCTGATCAGCTTGAGCTGTTATTGCCTGATTTGCCATCACCACAGTTCATGGAGTCCATAGCCAGTTTGTTCTGGGTATGTCCTGGACATTTCTGTATTCCCTGAAGATTAACTTCTTTGCATAGTTTCACCCTCTATTCCCTGAGCACACCAGTGGTGTGTTGTTTGGGGTAGGTGATTGACAATATTTCATCTACTACAGCAGAAATTTCGTTACAATTCAAGGGCTTATGGTAAGCACTATGCTAACTAGATCTTAACTTCTACTGGCTGATAAAAGTGATAGTTATCAGTTAGTCACAAGGTTACACATATATTTGATAATTATGAAGCAATTTCTATTTTAGTTACTAGGCTTTGCAGGGCATGTCTAGACATGTAAAATAGTATGCAAAAATTTTCAGGGCTAACTGAAATGTTCTCACTGAATCATTCTCTTTCACCTTTCATCTGATGATGACAGTTTGTGAGGCCAACACTAGGAGTTAAATGGAGTAGTACATGTGAGGGACTCTGTCAGCCAAAAAGTTGAGAACTTTATACTGTTAGTATCTGGTTTAAGACAATTCAAATGAAGTGTGTATTCCAGTTTTATAGTCAGATTCCAATCAAATGCTGAAAATATGTAAAATTGAATTTTACTTTGAAGTGTCTGGGGGCAGGAGAAATGAAGAGATGCTACATTTCCTAAAGCACTAAAATATCACAGACACAAGAGTTTAAAAAATATGGAGCCAAAGAGCCTTCCCCCAACTGCAGAGTCTATGACCAATACATTTTTCCCTCTTACAAGTTCTGTGATACCAGTGTGAAACACCTTTGGAGATAGAAGCTTCACTAATGTCATCTTTTCTTCTGCTGACAAATGACTCTGTATAACACCTTCCCCCAGCAGGGAGTTAAAGAAGCAGCTGAATGGAGGCTGTTTTCCCCATTAAAGTATGAGGAAATTGGATGTCTCTCAGCCTACCTAGATGTACAAAGGAAATGGAGATGAGCTTCCAAGTTAGCACTTGTGAATCCAGAGTGAGGAATCTTTAGCTCCTTGACTGCCTTTTCCCACACATCCCCTGATATCTGCAAGGATGAGCTTCTGACTCCTCATGAGAAGGAATGTAGGAAATGCAATACCATGTTTTGGAGTTGCGTCTCTCTATTTGCAAAATGAAGATGACGTGAAGTAAGAGGTTTGTATTTTCAGTCTTTTCAAAGCTTTGATGACAAAATCACAAGAAATTACAAGCGTTGGAGAAGTAAACCTGCCATGCCCTACAGCAGCAGCAGGGGAACATGTCTATCTGAGCCAAGAGACAGCATTAAAAATAACTAAAAGGAAGTTTCAGAATGTAAATAATCACATATTGCAATTTATGAAGCATTATTTGTATTATTGGAACATTTTAGTAATTTGTTAAAATATTAGGAGAAAAGTCGCATTTATACTGTCAGTGAATGAGCTGGACTGGTGAGGTTTGTGGGCTGTTACGTAATTTTGTGTATTTACTACAAACTGTTTCATCTGCAGCAATGTAAGTTAGGATTAATAAAATAAATATTATTTGGAATAACCCATACCACCCAAAGACATCCAATAATTCTGTCTGGGAAGTAATAGCTCAACAGTAAACAAAATTTTGCAGAATGTCGTGTTATTCTGTAGGCAACACCTAAAGATTTTGGTCAATTGATTTGGTTAGCTGCTTACAATCTTTGCATGGAGTTTATCTGAATTGCAAACAGTTAACTTTGTACGGTAAATGCAGCTACTATCTATGAACATATTACAAGTTCTTGATTTCTTACTAGCCGATGTCCTGTCCATTTTACAGATGTGGAGAGTACAGAAAAAGAACTGGAATATCGCTCTAAAGCCAATTTGTATTTAGATAAGAAAATGAAATTCATATCTTCTCCAGTGATGTAGTATGGCTAATTACAGTACTTAGAGACGAAAGTGATAAGGCAAAAAAAAATTTTTCACTGACTCAACTATATTGCTGTTAAATACATAAATATTTGCATTCAAATCTCTGTTTCCCATCTCTGCTATTGCTAATAGCTCTGGTAATAAGTGATTTCCCATCTTTGTACAATACCATTAAGCTTTTTGCACACTCTTCCAGTCCTACACTCAACAGAAACAGAATAGCTCAAACTAATGTTCATATAAAATGGAGCTGGGTTTGTTTGAATAGGGGTTTTTTTGTTTCTTTGTTCTTAATTAGAATTGAGGAACAATCTTTGTACCTATCATTTGTGGAAATCTTGTTTTATTTAATGAAAAACCCCAAAAACTATGAAAAAGCCAAACCTATTTTCTGTAAGCTAAGATAATATGGTTTATCATAAGCAGAGGGTCAATAAACCAAGTTGTATTCAACCATTCTTCAAGTCTGGCCTTGCTGACTGAATTACTGCAACTAGACTTTTTCTGGGAGAACAGCCTCCCAGAAAAAGTCTCACACATCAGGAGCACACACACACCAGGAATGAGCAGAGTTATGAAGTCTGAGGAACCAGAAGAGCTCTTCTTGGTGCGTGTGAATGTACAAGTCTAGCAATCTATATCATTACTCTTTCAAGGGTGCTACTGCGAATTAATACATATGGTTCAGCACTACTGATTTTGGAGACAACTTCTCTTTTGAATACCTGTTTAAGAGATTGAATCTAGTAACACGTGTGTTTCATCCGCCCATTTGCAAGGACCCCAGTAACGGGAAGATGCCCAGTGACTTCAGTGGGAGGCAAATTTCAGAGTAAATGAAGAAGTTTAAAATACTCCATAGACCATGGCTCTAAGAAGCTGCTAATCTCTGATATTTGAATATAAGACGAAGGAGTGCAGCCAGAGGCTTGAAGGAGAAAATTCTGTGAGCTTTGGTGTTTCAGTAGCTTAGCATAAATACATGGAAATGGATGTTTGGGAGTCTCTGGTAACTGCAACAGGCCATGGCATGAACATTTGAGTGTATGTTAATTAGCTGGTTATTTCTGACCTATGCCCTTTTCCTTTCCTACTAGGTATTTTCTATGCAAAAGTGGTTAAAATGGGGAGACTGTAAGACACCTGAAAGGCTAGGGGCTGTTCAGATGAAATCCAAATCCCCTAAACTTTGTTACCACATTCCACTAATGCTATGAATTCTGTTTAGTTGATGCTAGCATGGTTTTATTCATATTAAATTTCTCAAAGTTTTATTTGCCTAGTTTAAATAAAAATAACAAATGGTCGAAGTCTTCCAAGAAAGAACCTTAAAAGCCTCAGATTTGAAGCACAAAAAGATGAGGTAATTTAAAAGGAAAAAGAAAAAAAAAAAAAAAAGACAGAAAGAGAAGTAAAAGGAAAAAATAGTAAAAGGAAAAAACTGAATAACTGTTCCAGGTTATACCATTTCAAGAAAAAAAAAAGGTCTGCAAATATGATACTCTCTAAATTTCCACTGTAATTTTTGAAGCCTCAAATGTGAGGGCTTGATACGTATTTAAGCTGAACATTTTATTATTCAACCAGTCCATATTTTGAGAAGAGACAGGCATAAGCTGTCATCAACAAGATATCCCATCCAGCTTTTTGTTTTCCAACAAAATTTGCCGATTTGGCTCAACTGAAACATTTATTATGTCTAACTCAATTTCCAATATTTATTTCAAATTAAAATGAGGAGAAGTTTAAAGGTAGCAATTAGATGTTTTAAAAATCAATACTTTTCTATTTAACACAGAAATAACTCTTCGTTTTGAAATTCACTATTTTGTGATGTCTAAACATCTTAATTATTTTCCAGTAAAATAAATTCTTTTATTTAGTCTAGTACTACTCTTTTACTGTTTTGATCACCTGAATATTCTTCTTGTATACATTCTTTAGAAACAAATTTTCTGTAACCAAGTCACTTTAGTCCATGCAACTATCAAAGACTATTTCTAGAGTCTCCCAACGCACTATAAAAAAATAAACTGGGCAAGTAATCAGGACTTAATTTCTACCTGAATTTTTCTTTGATTTTCTTAAATAGTACATCAAAATACCAGGCTCCATTGCTTGTTTCTTAGCTTTTTCCCTATAAGATGCTTCAGAGTAGCCCTTGTTCACCAACAGGGAAAACCTTTGTGGACCCATGACAGAGCTGTTAGCTCCTGAAGTCAGAAGAGAAGTCTGAGTGCCCTTCAAAACAGCTCCTGTTCTCATCTTATCCCATCAGGAGGTTGACACTTGTGGAAAAAGACTGAGTTTCTCAATCCCACTGCAGATCTTGGAACACAGAAACAGAGGACGAAATTTTGTCTGAAATGAAGGGGCTGTGTGTCCTGGGTATTTGGCGTGGGAGCACAAGTGGCACTGGCTGAGCTGGAGGGTGGGAAGGAAGAGATCCTTCTGCTGGTCCTCCTGCCCCAATGAATAAGACTGTGGTCCTGTCCCTAAAAAGTGATGTCCAGAGCATGCAGAAACACAGGCATGCGAACACAGTTGCACCAGCCTGCATTGCTTAGGCTAGTGCTGGAAAGGACAAAAATAGCGCCAAAAAATAACAGGTGAAAGAAAACTACTGAAGTCCTCACTGAGGAAGAGGAACCACTGAGCACTTACAGAAATCAGGAGAAGCCTGGAGCCCCTTTTGGGCCTTATAATGTCTTGATCGTTCATTGGCTTAGTTTCCTCATATTTGAAGCAAAACATCCATATTACTTTTCACTTGTCCCTTTTTATTCTCTTCCAGCTTCCTTGCAACTGACACCAGACTGAGCTATACGCTTGAGTGCATTGCTGATTTTTTTTCCATTCCAAAACACTTTTTTATGGAGTGACAAAATAACAATTTGCTAACTTAGTTTTCTTGAGGCTCCCCAGATATTTGAAAAGACTTTTGGAATCACAAGCTCTCAGAAATATTATATAGACAACTGTACTCTATTTTTCTCCTTCAGCAGGTCTTTATCATTTATTTTTCCAAACTCATTGTGTAAGGATGATTGTTAGAATGTGCTGACTAACAGGAATACCTAATGGATGCACCGTGCATGCCAATAGTTCTAAATTTGAAATGATTTCCAGCTGTCTTTTCTGGAATATGAACAGTACCTGCTTTTCCTCTCAATATACTGTATTTCAGATTCTTGCCTGAACAGCCAAAATATATTCCACCCTAAGAAGCTGCATAAGCACTAAGACTTCAAATTCACTTCTTCATTGCTCAGTTGAGTCAAAAATTTACATAATTGCTCAGAAGTTATTTTCTTAGAATGAATATGAATCTTGAAGGAAATAACTCAGCCCAAAGTCCGCTTGTTTTCCAGTTCAAAGGTCTTATTGAGTCCATTTTCATGTTTTGTGGCCAAGAAAGCCTTCATAGTCTGACTGTTGACTAAACATTAAAAAAAATTCTTTAAAATATTCCAATAATATAGTCAAATCAACAGAGCTTTGCTCTGAATCTGTGCAGTTTTTTTCCAGGAAGAAATTCCAGACCGATAGAAACCATATTTTCTCAGCATTGGCATGCCAAGTGAATAATGCATCAAAAGATTGTATTTTCTTTATTTACTTTCTACAATGTGAATGAAAAACGACAACAAAATTCTAGAAAGCAACCACTTCTTCAAACCACTTGTCTACTTTAATGTAGTATCCAGGATGTTCTTTGTCTGGAAAAGGAGTGTATTTGGGCAATTTGTAGCCAAATTAGCTGTGGAGATTATTGAACATCCTACAAAGCCTTGCTTTTCATAGGGGCCAGAGCCAAGGCTGGGGTCTTCATGGGTTCCATAAAGTCACAAGTGTATTCATGCTGAGGTGAAGCAATTATTCAACTGCTACAAATTTAATAAATCAGATTTAATGTCACTTCCATTTAATGCCTTTCCCATAATTTCTCGAAGTTTTCATAACAACAAATGACAATTAATTTTTATATACAGTTAGTTCAGTACAGTGAGTTAGTTCAGAAGTCTGTTCACTCCAGGAAGTTTAAATAAAGGAGGGAAAGCATGAGCATGCATAATCTCCCCTGCAAAATATGCAGTCTTCATCACTTCCAGACAAAACTTCAACATTCTAAAGAACTAGCCGGTTGTATATGAGCTGGGCAGAGGACATTACTTTTACCAGCATCAGGAGAAGCTAGGGAAGGACTTCGAAAATTAACAGAAGCACAGTTAAACCTTGAAAGGATGCGAGGATAGGAAACATCTGTGCGTGTCTTGAGGTGTATAAATAGCCAGTGCGGATTACAGTAACTGGACAGGAATTCAGTGAGACATCTCAAGAGGCACCTGCGCTACAGATACCACTTGAGGTACCTGTAGCGCACATTGAGGACCATGAACTCCAGAACAACATTCCTTGATATCAAATAGGGATACTGGTTCAAGTAAAGGAAGGGAAATGCCATGTCAGGGGACTTGTAGAAGGAGGCCTTGAGCCTCCAGTCCTCCTTGAGCCATTGGAACACAGAGAAATTGCCAGGGATTGAGCACCACCCACAGCGAACCTCCCTGGGTCATGCTGGTCTCTTTTCCCTCGGTATTTTCACTGCAATCTTGAAGACTAAGGCTTTGTCTAAAGGATGCCCCTTCTTATTGAGTTTCATACTGTTGTTTCATGAAGTTCTTCATACGCTGGATAAGATGAGGCCACAAAAGCTAGCACTGTGTGTCTTGCAGAGCTGCTGAGAGCAGAAGATTAAAACGGACAATCTCCAGCTTAGACAGATGAATAAAAACCTAATTCTTATTCTCTTTGAATAACTCATTCTACTTCCTGAGATCAGGACTTCATTTTAATCATGGAAAAGTATATTTTTATAATCCTTTTTATCATCCACTCTTTCTTGTTATATATGTTAACATGGGATTCCTAGCTAGTACAAATTTTATCCAACAAAAATGTCTCCAGTGCCTGGTTAAATCATGTTACAATTTGACACAGATGTATTCCGTAGGAATCAGTGAAATGTCTACTCATCCTGTATGTCATAATTTCATTTCAAGAGTTCAATTTCAGTGCCTCACTCCTCATCTGAGGATAGATATGTCTGCATGTTCAAGACAAGGCATAAAGAGATACCAGTGATGCAAGAAAATAAACATTTTTTCTTGAAATGATTTTATACTAATACTGGGTAAGTGCAAACTGAATAAAAGAAACACAAGACAATTTAAACCCCAGCATTTTCGTATTTAGACTGGTTATATAAGTTGCACCACTTTTTATTTTACTGTCTGCTCTCCCAAATATACATATAACGAAAAGCAATAACTCAAACACTGGGCAGCAGTATAAATGGATCTCTCTGTTCATTACTATTGTAAGAGATCCATCCCTTTCATCAAAGTAGAGCTGCACTTGCTTAGAAAGCAAATATTGTGTTGAATTCAGCACCTCTGCACCAAAAACAGTTTTCTACCACAGCTCATCTATCTGTCACACACATCATTCGGTATTTCAAACTATATTCTGAAACTGGGAAGACAGATCTATTTCAGACTACAGTCTCTTTTCCCTTCATCCTACCCCTTTCAGATGCCTCCTTCTGATTTCAGCTTCTCTGTTTATATGCTATATGGAATTAATTGCCGCTAAATCCCTCTGAAACCATGGTTGCCTTGGCTCAGCTTCCCCTTGGCTCCAGTGATTGCTCCACCTTAGTTAAGTGCTCTTAGTTAGACCAGTCCACACACAGTGATGTTCCTGCTCCACTTTCATCCTTTGCTTTCCAGGGCTGGAAATGCATGATTTCCGCCCTGAGGGGATAACACTTCTGAAACACTTGGACAGTATGGTCTTACGATCCTAGAATATAACTAAACAGTTGAATAAGTGTTTAAACCCACTGTACAGAGTGTTTAGTTAAAGCAAAAAATGCATTAGCAGCTAAAAATGTAAGGACTTTGCTACATCAGTTGCACATATGTAGCAGAAGTTCTTTAAAACTACCTCCATTTTGTGATGCATACATAGCCAAAAGTGTAATTAAGTGCAGCTTCAGGGACTTTATAGCCTCTAGACCTGGGATGCGCCACATCGCTGCATTTCCCTGTGACTAGGTCAAGACCCCTTCACTGGGAGCTACAAATTATTTTCAAATTTACACCTGAGAACAAGTCTCTAAGCTGAAATAATGCTTAAACAAAAGTTTCTGAGGGGGCTAAAGTGGCATGAAGTGAGGGAAAAATTAATGAATGCTGGCTTATAGAAAGTTTGCCATTTGTGTCTTGAAGCATCTATGATAAATACTGTGCCTACCCAGAAAAAAAAAAATAGGTATAAAGCACAAGAAATCAACTGGAATGAATTTAAAATATAAAACACTTTTTACTGTGGTTAAGCATATTTAGCACTTTCTAGTGCTTTAGGACTTGGAGTTCACAAGGGGAAGAAAGAGGCTCCCTCTGCTTTCTCCCTGCCAAGAGCTGCTCCCCTCTGCTACCATATTTGTGATAGTTTCAGAAAAGAAAGAAGTAGTAAGCATTTTTCAGGAATTAGCAATACCCCTCAAAAAAGGAATGCTTGAAATCATAATAGTTTGCACATTTATACATCTGTCTTTGCAGACAGCTCTCCAGTGAGTGAAGCTCCATAAGAGCATTGTTAGAAAGTCTCACAGCTTTAGGAGCCTGCTCTGCAGGCGTGCAGGGTAAGAAAGGTCTTGGATGAGACTCCATGAAGTAGCTCTTTATTTTCTATATCACAATATTAATTGGAAGCTCTTTAGAAAAGATGAGATTGAGAAGAGCTCACATTGATATCTGCCTTACAAATTTCATATTTTAGCCCCTCCCTAAAGTAGTTCAAGCTAATGCTTGCCAAGAAGAAAAGTAGCTCTGGAGAATGTCAGCTTGTGTTACCTGTGTGAGCCAGGCTTCTGTGGAGATGTCTGTGGCAGATTGCCAGCAACACTCTCGGGAACCCTACAACCCCAGGCTGTACGCTCTTAACAACTGTGTTTTTCACACTTTACTGCATGCCCCTAAATGTTTTCAAGCCCTACTGTAGACTCCTGCACTGTGAATTTAAGTATACCGGCTGTAAGCTTGCTTTCTTTGTTGTTGTTTGTGGATCTCTTAATAAAATCGCATTGATTCTCAGACAACTGTCATGGAATGAAATCCGTTAGTCTGGAGTTTTATAGGTCTGCTCTGAAATAAGTTACCTCCCAAGGCTTACTAGAATATGTTTTATTTTTAAACACGGTGTAAGGAGGAAAAAAATGCATTTGCCTATCAATATGGTTTTACAGTAAGGGAGCAGTACCTCCCTTCTGATGCGTCATTAGGGTTATAAGTAGCATCACCAGCTCTTCTCAGCTGTTCTATTGCCCTTGCTGGCTCATTAGGTTTATCAGTTAGAACTCACTCACCTCCAAAATTTCTTAGAGCTTTTTCTGTCCTGCTTTGACTGCTGAAATCAGAGTGGGACCTCTCAGGCACATTCATCCTGGATTCCGTTTCCAGCCCATGGTTTTGCCACTGTTCTTTTGTCCCTGGGTCCTGTGAATGTGTTCTGCAAGAGCATATTCAGTTGTGATTTTTTTCCCTGTATTCCCTCTCAGATTCTCTTTGTAGAGATTCAGCTGTTTGCCTCCAACAAAATATACTTTCAGGATTTCTCCTGCTTTTTCCAGACTACACATGAATTAAACCACGGGTTTAGCTACAAAAAGTATATGCCAAGAAAAATATTAATGGTAGGAGCTTTTTTTAGGGTACACACAGGTTTTTCTTCCTCTGAATCTGCACAGACTTCACTCTACAATAGAAACAGAAAAAAGACATGTTTAAAATGGCAATTGCCACAGCACTGTGTCCTTCTTTCACACAAATGCTTATGTACCACTTATAAGGTTCAAGAGACCCTCAATGTAGCCTCAAGAAAAAGTCTCTCTGCTTTCTCTAATGCCAACACTAGTAACTGTCCCCTTTCAGGACTTGTTTGAGGAGGTAAATGGCTCGGACTGATGTCAGTGCCTTAACACCACATTTGATCTGTTTGCCAACAGATATTCTACCCAGCACTTTCTAGGAAGTCTCATTGGGAAAGCATTTCCTACAATTTAGGAGGGATGTGGCAGTTTCCTCAGTGACTCAACTTGTTTCAGAGGTCGATTAAGTCTTTCACTTGGAGCAAACATCTCACTTTCAGAACTATTTGTGAGAATATGAGCCCTTTAATTTTCAACAGCTGCTAAAAGTCAATTTTTAGCAATTCATTTACTCCCTTAAAAGTGAAAATAAGGTATCAGATGTGATGATGACACAGAGGAAAATCATGACTCCTGGAGGATAATCCTAGTAGACACCTGCTTACAGCCCTGCATGCCTCAAGGTGCTTGAAACAATTTTGGTTCTGGGAACAGTGACATTTTTGAAAATAGCATCTTTACATTCATGCACAATTTCACTAAGTATGGTGGTACACTATGCAGATTTAGGGGTCTGATTTCACTACATCTGGGTGAAACCTATACTTTCCCAGTCACTTTCATACAGCAACTGCCAGTACATCAAAAGGATGACCACAGCTTCTTCTTACTGACAGTCTCCCACACTTGGCATTCACATTTGAGGCAATATGGAGAGCTATTCAGGGAATGGATTCAGAAAAACATTTTCCTGTAATGGCTGATTGCAGCTGGGTATGAGCCATTTCTGAGACATAGTATGGCTGCAGGGACACTAGAGATGCAGGATGAACTTCTGTAGTAAGTGGACAGGACAAATGTATCAGGTATCAGTGCCAGCTTCTAGTGGAGTGAGGCATTGATGCAGAATCAGGGTCCCAACCAAAAACACACCATCACATGTCTGCAGGAGTCTGAAGAAAATACCAACGGAGGATTTTCTGGCATATACTGCATACCCCTCCTACTTCCTTTTGGCCTTCCTTCCTATTACGACCAAGACATGGAGAATAATAAGGTGCATTTTCAGGTCTCACTCTGAGATGGAATCCAGATATATCCAGTGGTGTATGCAGGGTTTGGTTACTTTAAGTACTCTAGAGATTAGTTGTACAAGTGTGGTTTACTTACTACATAAATCAAAAAGGTTTAAATAAAATCTTTTTTTAAAATTAATTCTCATGTAAATAACCTATAAAAGTATTCAAAAGATGGAGAAAGTCAATCAGGCGCACTTGTTTGTCACACTCAGATGTCATACTCAAAGCATTTGGCATTCATGAAATGGACTTCACATCTCAGGCACCTGCAGGCAAAAGCTAACATCTCCTGGCTCATACACAAAGATTTCATTATCATATCTATACTCTATAGTTAAAGAAATCCCTTATGTTGCTGTGGCTCCAAGAAAATTTGTTTAGTTAATGTGCTCCAGGGAGAGCTGAAGATAAATTTGCACCTTTCTCTGTATTAAGACCCTCTGTGGTGGATTTACTGGCAGAGGGATGAAGAGGTATGACCTGGTGCAGTACGCAGGGTCCTGTGGCCCATGGTTCATTTGTGGCTTCCTGGCTGCACAACCCTTTCGTTCAGACTGGACTTACATCTGCCTTTGGAGCAAGCCAGAGATTAAAATTTACAGGCTGCCTTTATTAGCACTTGGCTGTCAGAAGGGCCCATCAGTACATGTACATCCTCAAAGTGCTGTCAGCCAGTTGCACGGATCCAAGGTTTGCAGGAGACAGTGTTTTTCACAAGACTTCTGCAGAGGAGAGCAATTGCATCCCCGCTGGCAGCTTTCTCCTGCCTCTGATGTGTGAGAGAGGCAGCAACGCAGGGCAAGGGTTCCACTCGAGGAGGGAAATTCATTGTGCTTCTCCACTCATGCTGGCCAACAGGGTGAAGCAGAAAGCATGGCTCTGATTCAAGCAGTGATTTTGACAGAAGAATATTTTAGGGAACCATGATGACTGGCTTCAGAATGGAATGGGTGTCTGTGCCATTATGTCTAAAAAATGGTCCAGACCGTGTTCAAGCTGTAGTGCAGAGTAAATAGAAACTCATGAAAAGCATTAACAGTGGCTTGCCTGTGGATGTACTGGGAACGAGCAGAAGTATAAACGACTGATCTCTCCAGGTCAGGCTGGCTTAGCATGCTGCCCCTCGAATGAATTGTGTCTTTCATTGGAATGTTCTCCTTAAATCCAAATGATCACACAACACAAACAGTCATATTAATGCAATGTTTGGAAGCTCAGAATCACTGCAGCTCCTTCTGACCCTTTAATTTTCACAGCTTTTAATGTAAAGAGTAGATTACTAATTAACCCTTAGGGTGTAAACTTGGATTTTTCTAATTTCCATCCTGGCTGGGCTGTCACACAAGGGTGCCTGGACCACCTGTCTGCCTGGTACCACTCTTCCTCTCTCCTTCAAAATAGCTACACTGGTACCATCAGAGATCACTTCATACAGTCCAGGGATGTGGCATTAATTTCTCCCACTACCTAAAATGTCAAATGGAGCTGGTTTTGTTTTCCCTCCAGTTGCTTACCTTAATTTGCAATGCTAGACTCTTGCTCTAGGAGGTGAAAGCATTAAAGAGTTCAAAAGCACTATAAAGTCCTTGCCTAACCTTCCTGAAGCACTAAAGGCTTTGGAAACTCTGCATCGTGCTGTTTGCTGTGACACCAAAACTGTGTGCTATGTGATTTCAGTATAGAGATCAGTCCCTACTTTTAAACCCTGTTCATTATCAGTGATTGGTTTCTTAAATGTCTGTACAAGATGTCTTCATGCTCATTGAGCTTTTAAGAGCTTTAATGAGGGTGAGGGAATAAAATAAGAAAGATAATTCTAGCAGAGTCCACAGACACAAACTTAATACTTAAACCTTGACCGTCCAATGGAGGAAGTATATTTCTTCCTGTCCCTTAGGAATAACTCTATATTTAGGAATAATATACTAGATTTATTTAGTTACCATTGGAGTTCAGATTCACAGCCCCACTCTCCTCTCTCTCCCTCAAAACCAAATTCTAGTAAATAGCCTCAGAAAGCACTCTGTCTCTGTGCCAGGCAGTTATTTACTCAGCAGGAGTTAATGGAGCCCCAGGTGATGGAGCCCCACATTTCAGGATGTTGGTTTGCTCTGGTAACAGCACTGCAGCTTCTCACTTTGTCAGCGCTTTGCTTCCCCCCAGCATGTTACATCCTCGCAAAGCCTCATGCAGACATGCTCGTGCACATTGGGAGCTAGCAATTCTGATTGAGTCCTGCAAGTAAAAAAATCAATATGAAACAGGCTGAGATCGATCTGAAAGTGTCCCTGCAAGAAAAGACACCCTAATTTAATTGACTTTAAGAACTGCACTTTTAGTTAAGGTCCTTGTGCAAATCAAAAATCTAGTGAGCAAGATCACAGAGAGTTAGGCAACAAAGCTCTCAATGACTTACCCATAAATTCCCAACAAAGGCAAGGAAAACCAGGCAGATATTAAAGCCTGCACCATTAGGACCTACTATAAATGTACAGTGGACACATTCTGAATCCTTGGAGAGTGGGGGGAAGGTGTGGCTGTGTGACAGGCAATGTACCTGCACAGCTGCAGCTGCCTGGCTGGCACAGGTCACAGACCTGCGCAGATGCTCCCTTACAGGATGTGCCACCAGTGCAAATGTCAGGGAGCTTCCAGCAACAAATTTTGGGGTGTGGCACTGCAAGGGAGAGAAAGTGGAGTGATATAAAGATATTGACTGATCCCAGGGGGGAAGGGAAGCCATTAAGAGAGTCACAGTGAGGGAGGGTTGGATAGCAGCTGGTGAAATTCAGTGTGAGTGAGGAAGAGTGCAATCTTGTGTGTGACTTTGGCAAGAGCATAGCGACCTCTGCCATTTTCTCTTGTCCCCAGTACAAATTAAGACACTAAGAAATAAACAGGTATGAGTTTGAACCTATTCACTCCCCTCTGAATGACATACATCACAGCTCTACGATCCAGATTCTTTGGACATGTGAGGGACTAAAATAATCAGAACAAAATATTATGTGCAACCATTAAGAATTGTGTTTTTCAGAAGGCATTTACAGTGCAATATTTTCCTATGTTGATATCACATGTAAAATAGTATCTCTCTGGCACTGGATAATTGCTGGAGTGTTTAAATATTTGTAAGCCAAATTTACTTGCCAATATCAATCTTTTATTTTTTATTTTACTCATGTTCTATGAGCAGGACAAGAATGATTCACTTTTATTGTATCTTATTTCCTGACCTGGCACCTGATAATAGTTTGTTCTCCGAAAAGTCTTTCTAAGATCAAACACTGAATATGCATTTGAAAAGAAGTGTTTGTGTTTGTATGTTCGGTAAGATGAACAGGATGGAGAAACAAAAAGAGAACGGACATGGTAATCTTCCAAATGCTATTTCATGCATAGGGAACTTGATTTTCTCCCAGTTTTGTTTTCTCTTAGGGTAAAGGTGGAGATAAGGCTCAAAATAGCCCTTTCACTTCAGAAATCACTATTTTTTTAAACTAATTTCTAATGATAAGAAGACTTTTCCTGAAAACACAACAATTAATTTTGACTTACAGGCCTTCTTTTTTTTTTTTTTTCCCCAGAGACATTGCCAACACATTAAGCACTTGTTTAGCAACCTTAGACATGCATCCATAAATCAAATATTTACACTGCTCAAGATCTGTGTAAAACAGGGTCATGAATAAATCTGGAATTCATCAGATATGGACATATGCTCTATCTGTCATAATGTTCTGTATTACCCTGTGTTCAGATTTCTGCTTATGGGTTTTTCTTCAGAATTTACTGTTAAGAATAAAACATGATAGGGCATATAGCTTGAGATGGTTAGAGCTGCCTAGAAACCAGAATTACTATTCCCTAGGAATTTTAAAAATGAAAAATACAAAAGAGCCCTATTCAAAAAGAGGCTGTGTTCTTGTGCGCTCTCTGAGCCCCATTAAAAAAAACCAACCAAGCAAACAAAAAAAGGCATAAAGAAAAGAAGTCTACACATTCAAAAAGTTAAACACTGTTTTATTTCTGCCTTTTCAAGCAGTTCTTAAGACCAACACAAACTGTGGCATTTCAGTGATCACAAAGCCAGGTGGGTCCGAGGTCTGGAAATCAACATCCCAGAGTGGGGAGCCTGCCCAGCACACTCCAAGGCTGGCATCTCCCTCTCAGCCTGCTGGGTGGATTGTTGGAGAGCGAGATGTCCTGGTGTCACTGACAACCTGCCCAACACCCCATCCTTCAGCTCTGCAGGTTCTGGTGGTGTTATTTTACCTGCTGAGTTTCTGAAGCAGGAGGAGGGGGGAAAGCATGCTCTGCTCACACAAGTCCCAGCACCATGAGCATCCCCTTCCAAAATTCCATAAAGAGTGAAGCCAGATATAGGAATAACCATCTACTTAGAGAGAAATAACAGTCTGAATATGGAAACCATTTTACTAATGTATTTCAAAGAAACTACTTTGTAAAAGACAACAAAGTGTAAACCATGTGAGTGACTCAAGCCAAACAAACAAAACCACCGACGCATGAGACTTCCACAATTGCAGGGAGAAACACAGAAGAAAACAGCAGCTTTTCCCCCAGCGAATGAGACTGTGCAATGGGGTACTGTCATGTCTCTGCAACACGATGCCACTGCACCTTCCTGCAGGTTGGTGCTCAAACCCCAAGGCAGAGGAGGATGAGAATCATTGCCGTGGACCAGACTGCCTACCCCGGCTCAGCTTTCACTGTGTTGTTAGAAGCTGGCAATCCTTTGCCCCCATCTCTCACCGAAAGAGAGCCAGTCATTTTTTGTCAGTCCCAATCTTCTTACTTCACTTTTTACTTTGTGAACATGATTTGACCCAGAAAAACATAATAAATGTGCAATTGCTTCTTTTATCAGACTTGTTAGCTCTCTCACACTGCTCCATCCCTACGCAAATCCCAGTGAAACAGCATTTTCTTGAAAGGTGCTGAATAGTATGATGGGAGACATAAAAATACTTTGTTGGGAATATATTAGTTTTATTATCAGTTTTTCTCTCTGAGACATTCAAAATGTTTGAAAGTTGTTATTTTGTCATAGAAGGAAGAGCCTAATACCTTTCAGTTTGCTAGCAGGCAGGGAAGATGTCTAGGTGTTTCAAAAATCCCAGTGGTGATCATTTGGAGAAACTACTAACTTGCGCAAAATCTGTTCATTTCTTCTAACACGGCATTTCAAATGAAAAAGAAAGCCAGACATTTACTCTCCATTTGCTGTGGATAAATAATTCCTTTCCAGCACAAAAGGCAGCTAAATTTATAAAAGATGAAACTTGCATATGATGTAACTGTCTTTTGCTTCTCCTTTAGACCTCATTTATGACTTAAATCAGTTTGCAGTTACCAGCTCCTTCCTGTTTAGACATGTAATCTGCAAGGCGAAAAGAGAAGTTGAAACTGTCTGGGCTAGCTGAATTCCCTCTTCAACACATCCTGCCATTTCTTAGGAGCATCGCTTATCAGTGAAGGGTTTTATATCTCAATACTAGTGGGAATAAGAAAGTAAAAAGCTAATTCAAGCAAAGTACAACAAACAAAGCTCTAATTAAAAAATGGAGATTGACAATAAAAGTTGTCAGAAACCTGTTTATCTTTTTTCCGTAATTGTTTACAGAGAGAAGAAAGCCTCTTTACAAAAACATTCCCGCAAAATGAAAATATTCTTTCAAAGGGCATTGTTTAAATGTTGCTCAACATTAGCAAACTGTGAGCATCAAACCCGTTTTGATATGCACTTGCTGCTCAATGCCAGGTTTCCCACGCACTGATTCTGCTGTGAAGTGTCCTGCTCCCTGAGGCCCATGGTAGGAAATGCTGTCAGCATGTTACTGTAGCTCTGGGCAGAGACTGTTGACTGTGGCAATTGTTTGCTAATCTCTTGGCTGAGTTGCCATTTGTTAAGCACAGCATTTTCAGGAGTGGTCCAAGATGACCACACTTTTTTGTTATCTTTAGCTAGTCCCTCAGGCTGATCTCAGGTTTTGATGTGCTTTGTCATCTGGTGTCGCACTGTCAGAGCCACATATATTTTAGCTTATCTGATCAGTTAATTTGAACATTACCATTTTTTGCTGAAGACTTCATGTTGTTTACTGGACACAGGTATGATATAATCTGGTGGAAAAAGCCATAACTGAAGTTATTCAGGGGTATTATGAAGTATTTTCAGGGGTAAAGAACATGGTAAAAATATTCTAGTCCCCCAGAATAGTATAACTACAATTATGCTATTAGTTAATAGCATAATTAATTAATAAGAAATAAGAAAATGTTGGTAAATAAGAAAATGTTAATAAGAAAGTTTAATAAGAAAATGTTGGTAAAGGTAACATTGAAAACTGCTGCAAAGGGGAGAATGCAAACTTGAGATGGAGCCAGTGCAAGAATGAGTTAACGCTGTGACTGATGTGTGATTGATGTGTAATCAGCTCTACGCCACAAGCCTTGCCAAAAGTCTGCCAATGGAAGGAATGCCTGGACTGAAAGTGCAGCAGTAATAAAAGGAAGAAAGGATGTTGTGTAGATGACTAGCCATGCAGGACAAAATGCCTGCTGCTGCCTGAATGGACAGGAGTCTGCAGCTAATGTTAGTGGGATAACACTAAAGGTCACACATGCACCTTTTTGAAATGGTGAGCAGTCTGTGCTCTCATTTTTCTTGTTAAATGAATAAATGAGAAGACTAACCAGATCTCTTTTTGACTCTCCAAGCCAAAAAAAAAAAAGCCTGACATGAGTTCATGCTACAGATTTTAATTTATTTTTCTTTATGCTTGCAATGGTCCACCCATGATTTTCTGACCAGTGGGAAAGACAATGGCTCATGGACTCCTGGAAAAAAGCAAAGCATTAGAAATGGAGTAGATGTAGTAGGCATATGGAACTGTTCCAAGACTCTTCTGCTTTGCATATTTTTCCTAGTTTGTTCATCTGTGTGCTTCCTTCAAGACCATTATGGGTTGTCTAAGATTGATAACAAAAAGTTCTTAAGAACTCTCCGAATAGTGTCTTTTTCTCATTAGCTGTCATGTCAAGGATTTCTCTGGGGGATAAGAAAAAGAAAAAAGAAGGGATTTCAGCATAAAAATTAATATGAGTGAGAGAGAAATTGAGTTGTGTGTTTTGACAATTTTCGCTCCCTGTGATAGTCAAGCTTATTTTGACTGGCACAAGTTTTAGCATATTAGTAGCAAATGTGAATTGCTTTGTGAAATGGAAATGTAATCAAATTCACCCATTATTGTAGTCTAACATTCTAATTCAATGCATTCCTTGAATTTTGTTTATATAGTACGTTTGGCTAAAATAAGGAGTGTATTCTTTTATTTTTATAAGTATCATGGGCAGGCAGGCAAGTTAAATTATCAAGTTAAAAATACACTACTAAGACTCTTAAAAGTGGCTATAAAATCTATAAAATTATGTAGTTAAGTTGTTTTTTTTTTTCTTTTTCACTTTCACACACTTCACCACTATTGTATTTTTAAACTCTGGCAACTAAAAGGCTGAAAGTCAAGCTACCACATTTTCAGTACTTTTTTTTAAAATTTTCAACACTCTGTGTAGTTCCCCACCTTTGGTTTTTGGCTCCAGCATCAGCCACAGAAAACAATGCTTCTTCCCTTCATCCCTTGAACATCTCTTTGGAACCACACAATTTTTGGTAGAGAACATTCGAACAGTAGACAAATCATCTGGGATATTTTATGGAGTTTGTGAAGATGGAAACTGTGAATTAGTTTCTTCTTCTGATGCTCTGCTTCTGATTCACTGGCTAGGATTCATCTGGTCAAATTAAGCTTCCTCCTGAACTGGTGTGAGCATCTACTTAGCCATTTTTTATTTTGTTGACCTTTGCAAATTCCAACTGTTTATTGAGACATCTAAAATTATATGCCAAAGATCTCTAGGTACACAGATCACCTCTCCTATGCATCCATAGTGCAGATATCTGTGTTTTAATGATCTTTGAATGCCCTGCTTTTTTAGACACCTAAATTGTGCATGTAGTGTTTTAAAACCGCAGCATCCAGCTCTTCTGAAGCAGTCGTCTTCATCAGTGAGAAGCTAGTTAGTGATGCCATCTGTGTTTGTCCCGGCACAAATGGAAGAAGAGCATAACATTCAGAAATGTTTCAGGAAGAGCATAATTTGTCACAATACACATTATTTAGTATATGATGAGGCAGGTAGGGATTGCTGAGGGGCAGCAGAAAGGCTTCGTTTGTATTGATAATTAGAATAAAGAGTATAAAGAGGCTAGAGAGAGTTTAAGATGCTTTAAGTAAGTGATTATTAAGCTTGGGTTTGGGTAGAATTGAGACTAGGGAGTGGAAATGAATGGATGAACTCCGGAGACACCTGAGATGGGACTCGAAATAAAATCGAATATTTATACGTGATGACAAGAGGTGGTATACAGAAGAAAAGACTTAGGATGAGATTTTATTCTGAGACCCTCCTCCCCTTCAGCTTCTTAGGCTTCACAGGTAAGGCTGAACATTGGCACTATAACTCTGGTTCTCAGCAGACCATGGACTTATTGAACACTTGGTCTGAGGTAATGACTGAGAGGACTATATAAGGACAAGGAGAGGAAATGCAATGAAGATGACAAGTGGGATATGCTACTGAGAAGGTGAAAATAAGTATTTTCTTGCTGAACTCAGTTTTTATCATGTTTCTGAGGATACCACATACCTAACTGCTGATATGTTTCCTGGGCCTTTCTCCTGAGCTATACCAGGAATTTAGGGACCGTTTGGAAAGCTGTGGAGTGTTGTCACAGGGTCTCTAATGCAGGGGTGGTTGTAGAGTGAGATGTGGTCTCCTGTGTGATCCAAGAGCGTCCCCATTTCCAGCCAAACCCTCCTGGCCGCTGTATTCCACAGCGTACAGGCAGACCTATTCTATCACTTGTGCTGTTGGGATAGCACAAACACACCACACACCCCAGAGCCTTTGACAGGCTCAGCGGTACCAGGAATGCAGAACTCAGAGGGCTCAGTCATCTGGGTATGTTCCAAAAGCATTCATCCTTCAAAGGGATCGAGGACCAAAAGAGGAAGGGCCGTGCTGCGTGACCACGGATATAGGGGTGAAGGGCCAATAGGGCTGGGGAGGAGGCGGGGAAATACAATGACAACCAATGGGAAGAAGGGAGGGGTGGAGTGTGTGGTACAATGAGAACCAATGAGGGGAAGGGAAGGGCGGAGTCAGGGATGCAACAACAACCAATCAACACAGGAGGATTAGCATAACCTCAGGGAGGGTCCATTTAGCTGACACTCAGAGGGTGTTTTACGCCTCAGAGTTGTCCCACCAGTTTGCTGCTGCTGTGGGACCCTCACGGGTTCTCCGACATGGTTTCATCCACCGCAACAGGTCTCAGTGTTTTATGCTATTCCTTCCTGTTCTACTTCATCAAGAAAAGTCTACCTCCATATCTTAAGTATGCCATTCTTTCCAAAGACAGCTGGGGCGCACAGACCATGTTATCTCCAAAACTGATCCCTCTGGCCACAGCAGATTTTTGTCACATGAAATGCAAGTGTCCTGCTGTGCTCCAGGACCTGACTGTTTCAGGTACAGCCTAACCTCTGACAGATGTGTCCTGGTCTCTGAGTCCTATTTGAAGATTCAGTTCAAATGCCTGTTTTTACTTTACGACTTAGATTAATTTAGGTGGTTTCACTGTCTAATGATGTTCAGTCTGAAGGCTAATTGATGCATGACTAACAGTTTTTTCCTATTGTGGTCTCTATACTACATCAGCTATGTTTGGCTTAATAGACTGCATTGTTCAAAACCAAAAAACCTTTCCCACTGTTTCTTAAACAATTTATGGTCTCAAAATGTTTCCATTTAAAAAAAGAAATCACCAAACAAAGGGACCTGCTAATAGAGTTGCTGACGCTTCTCAATTTTTGCTAACAGCAAGGATCCACTTTTTGGAACTTCACTCAAAGAAGGAAGACAAATATTTTATTTACACAGCTCATTATTTATATCTGGTGTCATGGGTGTCCTTTCATTTCTCTATTGGCTTCTAAATCTCTTCAAAGAGAACTGCAGCTGTAAGCAGATGCTATTCCTTGATCCTGGCAGAGAACCATTCTTCTGGAGCAGAGTCCTACAGGGCAGTTTGATAAAGCAGACTGTTAGCATCAATTCTGCATTGAAAGATCCATCCTGCGGTCTTATCCTCTTATTTTTAGTCTTTTATAAAATCTCATTTCCAAGTCACAGGAATGTCTTTGACATCAAGCCGAGTTTCAGCTGACTTTCTGAAGCAGTCAAGTTCTGCTCATTTGTTGTGAAAGAAAGAGGCCGCTTAGAATAGCAATACAGTCTTCCCCAAATCTCAACTGCCCTCTGAAATATCTCCACTCCACTAACTAGAGAAGGATAGCTGCAACCCTAGACATCTGAACTGCCTAAGGGGTGGCCTACATTGATGTCCTGCTTCTAATCAGAAGTGCATTTTAAGCCAAGTGTCTCTAACATGCCTATTTTCTGTGCTTTGGTTCATGAGCTATGCCAGAGCACATGAACTGGATTTCACCCTCATTATACCAAGCTGGAAAATGTTCTCCAGAAGTGCACATAATGTGCATCAGTTGCTGATAGTTTTTTGGTCCATGGGACTGGAGTAGAGCCAAACAGAAATACCCTCCCATGTGTAGTATGGACAGCAGGCACTCTTGCACTGAATATTTTGTTTTACAGATCTGCTTGTGTTGTGCTGCACTACCTATAGCCTAAAAGAGTGAGAAAGACACCCAGGAGGGTGCCAGGTCCAACATCTGAGTGAATACTCAACAGATACCTAAGGCTGAATTGCCATTGAAATGTAAATATGCTTTGCAGCATGCTTGGCCACAAGGTAGAGATCCATGTCCCTGTTTCACTCTGTGGAGACTCCTGGCTGTGCAATGCTCAACTGCTTTTCCTTTGGACAGTAAAAGGGACATGAGTGTTACCAGTGGGTCTCCAGAGCTGAGTGGTTCAGGTGAGCACTGGAAGCCCTTGTTGGGGTTTTATAACTCTAGAGAGAAATGACAGGAAATATTTTGTACTTCTAAGTAAGAAGAAGCAATAAACCTTATGATGAATTCAATGAAGATGGATTTTAAAACTCTGGATGGAATTCCTTATATGCATATGAGGAAAAATAAAAATTAAGTATATACGTATGCTAATTGATCTGTATGCAAATTCCAAATATCTTACAGAGAGACAGAATCCTTTGAGTAAGGTGGAAGCTGAAACTGAGAATATTTTTATCAACTGTAAATTGAGAAAACTAGCTCAGCATTGTGCCCTTTGAGTACTGGGTTTCTTTGAACAGGAATCTGAACACCAGGAATCCCCTCACATTGCCGCTACTGTCTCCCTTGCAAAAGGGCAACATACATACTAGGAGACAGAAGTAATAGCCAAAAAAGTACAGGGAGGTGAAGATACTACCCAAACATTTGTTTTGAAACACCTTACAGTTTAGTCTATTTCAATCAAATCTCAGAAGCTATGGCTCCCACAGTAAAATAAACAAAAATAAATTGACTTTGGCTAAACACCACCATGGATCTGGCTGTTTTACCAAATGGTTTTCACTTAAAATGTGTGAGATCAACCTTTGGCTTGTGAACAAGGCTTGATTTTCTTAAAGACTAGCTTGTTCTACCTCTTCATGTCTTGCCATGCTGATTATTTTCATATTTTATGAGCAGACACCAGGACAAATGGTGAGCCCGCTAGCTCAGTAACAGGTAAGCTCATATTGTCAAAATGGTCACTCTTTTTGCTTCCATTTTTTCACTTAACAGGCCATGTAGTGCTGACCTCTGATGAAAATTTTGCTGAACGTCTGCAAAACGTATCTATACCCTGTCTACCAAAATTTCGTCTAAATGTTCTGTCATTTCCAGCAAAAAGAGTACACTCTTTTTCATAAATAAAAGTGGAGGTGCCAAAAGCATTCTGAAAAACATTGCTGGAAACCAGACAGGATTTCAAAGATGCCTGAAACATTTCAGTCCACTTTCTGGTGGCATACTGAGGACAGATAGCAGAAAAGGCTAGTTAGGGGAGGGGAACAACATGTGGCAAAGGTTATCACTGGTATTCCCTTTTGGAGATTGGGAGTACTGCCTGCTCCTTTGCACAGCATGATTGTGCTGGATCAGAAGAGCTGGATCTGTAATTTGAAATTAAAAATGGAGCTCATGCATTACTATTGTTTAGATCCAGACTAGCTTAAATTTCAATTTTTCTCCTGAAAAAAAATGAATTCCTGAAAGGACCCTCCAGACCAAGACCACAAAGCATTAGTGGTTAGTAAAAGCCAATGCAGGGCTGTAGACATATCACAGGTCTGAACTCCTTCCAGAACATTTTGAATAAACGAATTTATTTCTCCTCACTTGTGACATCTTTAGGATCCAAAGGATATTCCTTATGAAGAGGTATTTACTATCATTTTCAAATGCTGCTGTTTTTTTCATGAATGTGCTCTGGTCCCTAAGAACAGTAGAAATTTCTGGGAAGAGGGTCATCAGGTAGCAGGTAGCCTGAGATCTCTAGTGTTAGGAGACTAGTACTGATATTCTGGTTGTCGCAATTGCAGGACTTTCACCCAGCAATGCAGTTTTACAATTTGGATTTAAATCTAGAAAGGCTGAGCTGAGTGAGTGTTACAAACTGAGTAAGAAAGTGTTTTGGGAGGTTTGAACAGATATTCCCACTCCATTCCATACTTGACAGACAATCACTTGCACCTCAAAAATAGTGGAAAGAAGGAAGCAAACTACACCGGGCTGACTTATGGGAATTTAGCCTGAAAAGCTGTTTCACTGTGTGAGACTTAGGTCATGTCAGATACAAATGTGCAGCAGCTCCAGACTGCAGTGGGATTCACACAGATGAAATAAATGCTATTGCACATACTAAAAACATTCCATCTCTCCACTCAAACTGCAGCATGGACCATACATCAAAGAAAAATTTCCGTGTTCAAACCTCTTGAAAAGTCAACATCATTCACTTAGAAAACAGAATATGAAGAGCAGAACTCCATCAGTCCGTTGGTGTCGGAAGGACTACTTGACCTCCATCAGATACACTTGCATGGAGCAGGAAAGTGCAAAGTACACTCATAATGCAATTAGACCCATTGGATCCAGGAAGATGCAATCCATGAAGGACCATTAAGAACAAAGCTGCTCTGATTCAAGAAATCTCTAAAGAGCATGCTATGAAAAGATGGGACAGAGAAAACGAAGCACCATAATACACCCTGATTTTACTTTTCACTGTGATTCATATATTAACGACATCAGAGACTGAACTGAACTTGATGGCCCTTTCTGTCTGACCAGATACTGACAAATGCTTCTGGGTCCTCATGAAAATGTCCATATTGGGGCTGATTATCACTTTTTCCACCCGATCAGTTTCATCTCAATGAGATGTAGTTGTCTGCACTAAGGAGAGGCATTCTGTTGGGGCTAAAATTTGGATTTTATTGTCACTGGAAGAACATCAGTTTAATAGTACTTCACCTAAGGTGAAAAGTTGTTTACTTGTTTAGACCTTTGTATTCATCTGGTGTTGGTTTTAGTATTCTGAAAATGTTCTGAAGCAACTGTTTTTTCTGGGCAAGGTGACTTGGTTGATCTGAACAAATTACTGCAGCAGTGAAGGGTTAGCCATGCTAAACATCCTGCCCAAAAGAAGGTGTGGAGATATTTACAGATTCAGCCTTACTCTTGATACTCGGAGACTCCCATTACAATGCACTTGGAAAAGGAAGGAGGGAGATAAAAATCTTGAAGATAGATCACATTTTGCCAGTAGTTTATTTATTGCACTTCACTGTCTGGAATTCTCCATTATTTAAACAACCTTTCCTGCTGAAGCTAGTTTTGTACCATTCAGGGCTATGGAAATTGTGTTTTCTTTTCCAAAAGATCGAAAACCTCCTCCCAGTTTCAAAGCTTGCTGTAGGCACTTAGGTCAGCTCTGCCAGAACAGAGTACATATGTCTGCATATTGCTAGGAGTGTTTCGCATTGGTGCATGAATGTACTCTTGTGCACTGTGTAGTTTTGGATAACAGCTCCTTTCCCATGCAGCTGGCGGAGGAACAGTGTGCTGGGGCTGTGTTCCTGCAGGGAGACATTAAGGGTTGGAGCGTCTGCAGCTCCTCAGCAGCCATAATAATTTTATATATATTTATTATAATTTATTTTTTATTATAGTTACATACTTAGTATAATTTAGTTCAAATTAACTTCTTTTCCCTCCTTTTTGCCCACTCCTTAGAACCTAGGTGGCATGTCAATGTTGCACAAAGGAACCCTTGTGTTTCTTTGCGCAGATTTTATCTGGGGAGACACATCAGGGATCAGAGCATCACACGTTAGCTGCAGGAGTCTTTAAATGATGGATTTTCTTTAAGGAAAAATAATTACACACAAGGCTCACTAAACTGTTAGTCAAGATTTTCCTTTGTAAGAAATCTTTCCATCATTAGACCAAATAAATGAGATGGTTGAAAACCAAAACCACTGTTGTTGGTTCTGTGCTGAGGAACAGAAACAAACCTCTCCGCAAAGAAATCCCATCACAAGTATGCCTTTGAGCCTTTTTGACTAAATTGAAAGCACTTCAAGCTATTTACAAAGCAGAAGATTCCTTTAGTTGTTTATCTGTGGTGTGCCTCCCTGGTGCGTTCTCTCTAAGCATGAATGTGTCTGTTCATTTCATTTCGAGCTTACATCCACAGCAGTCCCAGCAGAGTGGCTGGAAGAACTATTACGAGCAGCCAAATCTGGAACTGTTTGGATTTATTGTCTTTTCTGGGCATATGGATGTTGGTGTCCAATAGATGGATTATGGCTGATTAATTTGCTCCAGTTTGTGCAGACTCTGGGAGGATTCAGCTGGAGCCATTGCTTGCTTGCCTGCTACTGCCAGTAGTCTCTGACTTCTCATTGCCTCAGTCTCTGCGCCCTGCTCAGCTCAGCCTAAGTGCAGGACCTGATGTGGGCAGCGGAGATGCTCTGAGAGAGGGGAGAAAGTGGCATGGCTGTGGAGGAGTGCCCTGAGTACATCTTCTCGTGGCTGGAGATTTCAGTGTGCTCAGCAGATGAGCACAGAGATCTGTGCCTGCCTGTGGGCATGGTGGGTCAGGACACCCCACTCCTTCTCTTGGGCCTTTTTGCACTTCATGATGCTGGTGCATGAACAAAACTTAATGAAAATCCCTTCTGAAGGACACTTGAACATTAGGAAGGTGCAAATGAAAACCTGAAATGAAAACCTGAATGAAGGTACTGACTCCAGTGCACCATTTGTATACAAATGTAAGTAAAATATTGTACACCTGTGCTGGATGAATTGCATCCACTCTGTGAGCCCCAACTCTCTTTACAAAATGTTAATCATGTGTCAGAGACTGCTAAAATTAAAACTTGACTGGTTTTTAATTGCTTGGTTTTGACTTTCAAATCTCTTGTGCCTCATATATTTTTCCATTAATATTGTAGACAATAAAAATTTACAGGACCGGACACTTTTAAACTGAAGGAACTAGGCATGGAAAACACAGATATTAAAGAGAAATAAACTTTAAATTGTGCCAAACACAGTGCAATTCATGTTTCATTACAGAACAATGCATTCTACAGAAATGGAAACAGAAACTAAACCTTGTGAGTTTGTATAATCCTTGCCTAGTTCTTCTGAATTATCTAAGTGACATGCAAAGGTATTGAAAAAACCAATTCAACAGCAGCTCATAAAACAAAAGGATAAAGTGAACATTTGGATATTATAAATTATTGGTTCAGTTTCTCTCGCAAGATTTAATGTTAACTTAAAAAAATTAAATCCTAACAAAGACTGTAAAGCAAATGATACAAGGCCATCCAAACACAATTTTTAGTTACTGATGCACAGATTCCTTTCAAGTGTATGTCCACTTTAGATTTTGAAAACATTCAGGATTTGCCTTTTGGGACTGAGTTTGATTTCCCAGGGTGAGTTTGATTTCCCAGGTTGACAACACTTTTGCAAATACATAGGCTGTTGGCTTACAGAGAGTTGAATCATATGTAACACAACTACAGGGATTTGACCTGATTTTTTTCTTTACAAAGTTGGAATTATTATTTCAAACAGGGAAAAGAAACACTTCAGACTTCACTTCTGCATTGTGAAAGTGGGGCTGTTTCCCAGTGCAGTTCCTGTGGAAGGAAAAAATATTATCCCAGTGTCCATTCGGCTAAACATCCCCTTCCTTGGTCAGCACGGGGCACTTGAGATTTTTCAATGACAGTGCCATATTTCAGTCAACCCAAGGAACAGGGAGAATACTGTTCATCCTGGACAAAGCTGAGCAACTGTGTGATGAGTGGTGGCACCCTGTGGGTCCTGGTTTCTTCAATGGTGCACAGGCTGTGCTACAGTCCTGTCATGGTGGGTTCATTGCCACAGACAAGAGTTCACTCTGTAGAAGGATCTCGGGTCTTTACAGGTTTCTGGAAATTTGAAATCTCTGACAGATATCCAGGCTTGACTCAGGAGTAAGAAAAGATAAATTGATCCAAGGGAAAAAATGTACCTACTGATGGAAGCTAGGTCCTGATGAGGGACCATTTCACCTCAATGAATATGTAGGACTGTGATGCAAAAAGAATGTATTCAGTGGCAGATCCAATGGCTTTTATCTGGTAAAAAGTCCTTTGCAAGTGCACTCCCTTTTGTGATGAGCTCTGGTGCTGGGCTTTGCACTGTCCATGCCTGTTTCAGGAGGGAAGCAAGTCTGAGTTTACTGCGGGTTATAAAACTCCAGTGGAGAGAGACCATCCTATCCATGAGGTAAGAATCACCTGCAAGTGTGAGACCTTTATGCAGAGCACACATGTCTTTTAGGAATTATAACTGCACTCAGCACGTATAGAATGAGGCAGGGTTGTTCACTTCCTCATGTGAAAGACTTAGGCTTGTTTAGTGTTCCTGACATTCATTAGGTACAAATCATTATGTTCAAAAAGCAATATGGACTGGCCAACACTTCATGATTAATTCTGTTCCATGATCTCATGAGAGCTGTGGGGTTTGAGTAGCTCTATATGTTACTGCATCCCAGCATAACAAGGAAGGAATAGCAGTGGTTTCTTTGTAAAAATATGAAACCGCGATTGCATTTAATGTAAACATGTAGCAATACATTCACAGATGGCTCTTCTACTCATCAAAGAAGGTACTCCTGCAGACACATTTCATCTATCTTTATCTTCTGTAAGGGCAGTCCAAGGATGTTATCTGGAGTAGTCTGAAGCAATATTTTGTGACTATTCCCTCTGCAGCCCATACAAGATTGTTAGCATCCAGGCAAATTTGGGATTGTTTTTTGACTCTTAATTACTGGTATCAAAATTTTGCCAGTTGCTATTTTTTGTTCCAAGTTTCAACAGAAAAAAATTAATGGGATCAATCAATTTCAGTTGATTTAAAGTTGTGGTTACTTATAGAAAAGGAAGTAGAAACTACATGTTGTCCAGGTTGGGATATGAGCTAATTAAAAAAACCGAGGGTGGGTTTACAGTGGGGAATAGTCAGAGCCAAATTCTGTCCTTGAAATTCAAAATTTCCATCTGGAAAATATAACTTTTAACTCCTAGGAATGTCCTTTCGTAGTGTGACCTTAAAGCAATGTGCACTGTCTTCTGTGCACTGCGCAGAGATACCAGTGTAATAAAACCCAGCAGGGTGACTTCAAACATACATATGGTGCCACTGGAAGCTATAATTCATTTTATTCTAAAGTGCACTTTTAAAGATAACTGGGAAGGTGCTTACAAAAAGGTGCTTACAAAACTGCCCAGGGTAATCAGCCTGTTCAGGGGTGCGAGTACACAATGTGTGGAGGTACGTGTGCGCCTTGTAGCAGCAGGAGATCACTGGAGTAGCAGCAGCAGCAGCAATAAGCTGGCACTCGGCAGCTAACAGGAAAGTAAACTAAGTCAGGAATTAGGTCCAGAATGCAAACACAAAAAGAATTTCACATACTGTGCCATCAGCATGCAAGTTTCCAGAAGCTCTTCCAACTCCATACTATCTTTCCTCTCTGTTCTTTCTCAGCTCCCATCCCTCCTTCTGTGTTGATGTTCAGAGACAACTTTGCCATTTCATTTGACCATACCATTCATTAAAAAGGAAGAAAATTAATATAAAATATACACTAGAAATCAGCAGGGATAAATCTCATATGCCTCATTGCACAGTACTGTACAAAATGTACTCCTGGTATGTACAGTAACACGCTGCATTAAGCCAGAAGGAAAACTCTTTTCTAACTTTGGCATAACAAAACTATCTGTATATTAAAAAAAAGCCCTTATTTATTAAGACCCCCAAATCCCAACATCCATTTAAAAACTGGGCCTCTTTCAAAGTCTCTGAGTCATCATGAAGAGCATGATTCATTCAGTAACCCCAGCTCACCACGACTCTCTTAGGAGCAAGAACAGATTCAGTTTTAAGCTTCCTCTGGCAGTATGAAAACCCGTATCTGGCTACCAATCTCTGTTTCTAATCTTAAAGAGAATTGCATCCTATTGCTGGTTCTGCATTCTTATCCTAAAAATGAACCTCGTTCTTTTTTCTGAATAATTTGGAGTGTAGTCTCTTTAAATGCCTTTTAAGGAGCCATGAAATTCCATTTTCCAAGTCAGACACAGCTATTTTGAGGACTTGCCTTTCCAGGAGAGGGAATTTCACAAATGTTAGTCCTTTCACAGAGCAAGGAACTGGTGCTGTCCAGCTGTGATCTCCTGGCCCCAGCCTGAAAACACACTGTTATATAAAAGTACTGTTAACCAGAGACTCAAAAGATGCCTGCGTCATGGAACATATTTATTCCAGGAATCCTCACCAAATGCAGGCGTCTAATGAATTTCTTTTTGTGAACATTAGGACAACTTTATTGATTAACCTCCTGTGTATGTTCAGAAGGAGAAGGCAAAGCAGAGGTGCTGGGACCCACATTTTACTCTGTGCTTGAATACACATATGGAAGTGTTTTCAAACCAATAGTGCAGTGAATATTTGTGCCTTTCCAGTTTAAGCAGTGCTTTGTGATGACTGCTTGCTCAGAAAACCTGGCCACCCTTCATCTGTATACATTTCTTTATCCCTGTACTTAGTGGCAGCACTCCATACTTTTTGCATTCGGTACCAAATACTGGGATTTTTGATGTTTTCTCTTATTGCTTTCCACTTCATGGTGCGCTGTATGGTGCTCTTAAAAATGCATGAACTCCTCTTGATATGCACCCAAAGGAAGTGTATGACTTGTTCTCCAAACTATCATTTGAGTTACTGTGCTTAAAGTATCAGAAAAAATGCTCTAAATTCCTGCCTTTTTTCTTTTGCAAATTTTCCAGATAATCTGATACTTTAAAAATGAAATATAATTACAAATCATTCATTTTTCTGGGTTCAAGCATTTCATACAGGTTACTAAATAATGATTTTCAGGCTCTACAGATGAAAGCTGAATTTGGTGTTTCATATTCACGGTTGACAATTTGACTCAGAAAAATTTGTTTGCTTTTCCCTACATGCAATTTAATGGGGGGTTTGATTTTGGGGGTTATTTTTGTCTGCACAAGAAAATGCAGAACTTCTTGTCTTTTGCTCAGTTTATTTGACTACTGAGGCTCTCCAAAGATGCTGAATTATTTAGGACCTGATCTTGCTTTTTTTATGAAAATTAATTCTAGACATGTTATATCTTTAATTTCTTTTAGATAGTCACTTCAGTGGTTATTTGCAGTCTGTGCTTAGAAACCTTGGGAATGCCTGCACTGTTTTTAGGTGGTCTGCAAAAGCATAACTAAGCCTGTGTTTGGGAGGCTTAAATTTTCTGAAAATGAATCTTCCCCTTCATTAAAAATTGTTAAAACCCAAAATAAAATTTAAAAAATGAATTGCAATCACTTCTCTATAATAAATTATATTAATTATTTCCTATACTTTCATTGTGGAACTAAGTAAATAGTGAATTAAGCATTTTTGTTTATGTGTTGATGGGGTTGTTTAGAGGAGTAATGGTACTGTCTATAGCCATGTCTTAAGAGAAAACAGTAACCGGAACACTTGTAGAAAAATGAACCGCAGTACATGAAGAGGATGAAAGTCAAGAAGTCAGGTTAATTTTCAAAGCATTAGTAAACATTCTTCCTGTTGTGGGAGAATCTGAACAGAGAATTTGTTTCAGAATCATCACAGAAATGAGAGTCCTCTAAATAATTACTTTGAAATTAAATCCTGTTTCTAACAAATCAGAATTGGAAAGATAAAACAAAAGACTTTAAATATTCCTTGCATATGTCTCAGAATTATCTTCTGAATTATCACTATTTTAATTGTATGTCTATTCTTTCAATTAGTACTAAATTCTTCAGTAAGTTGGTGAATTGATTTGGAGTACTTGTGAAATGAAAGAATTACAAAATTCAAAGTAACAGGAATGGATCTTTAAGCTATTGTAAATACTTCAAGTTCTTTTAAGCCCACTTAATGGTGATGAGCAAAGTTAGAACAAGGATATTTTTACTGAAGGTAAATCAACCTTGACTTCCTTTGGAGATGTGAAAAACACTGTCCAGGAGAGATAAAATTATGATTATGTACACATGCAGATACACACACATATACTCAAATTTAAAAAAAAAAAAAAAATGAGGCATTGTTTAAGTAAGAAAACATTCCCTAAGTTCATTTTGAATGAAAAGAAAGGAAGAATTGACAATGTGACCCTGTGGAAGCCTGTCATTCATTTCTGTGGAATGAGAATATTGCCCTGCATTTTTTTGAAAGTTGTTTAAGTCTACACATAACACCAGTTGATATATCTTTTCACAGGGCTGTCTGCTGCTTGGTATGATTTATAATACCACTTAGCATGACTGCAAAGCTAAAACCCATAACTTACAGACATAACTACGAGAAAATTTCTGTGGTATTGAAATGTTTCATTATCAAATGACTATTCCAAAATAGACCAGGATGAACTATCTTGGTAGATAAATAGCTACAGGAAGTATATATTGCTACTTTGTCACTATCCAAAGGATGAGTATTGGGTCTTGAGAAAAAAAAACCTGTTACTACCTCATATTTGAAAAGTATGCTTTCACTGTGCTATAAGACCATGTTATGCACCAGTGGTAATGTCTCTGGCTCCATCTAGGAGCCATACATCTACTCAGTGACAGCACAAGCACAACACTTCATGAGCAGTAGGATTGTTTGTACACGGCTGTTTCAACTCATTAATGAACTGGAAATCTGGATGTATCAAAACCACATATCTAACAGACTTCACTGCCTAAAACCAAAACAATTTGCCTTATTTTTTAAGCAGCTCAGTAAGGTCCAGTCTCACTGCTGCTAAGGTCAGCTGCTGAGGTATCCTCTCAAGGGACCAGCAAAGTGAGAAGGACACCTGACTTGAAGCTAAGGTTTGACTGGAGGTAAGGTTTGACTGAAATGAGAATCTATTACTCATGGATTTCACCGTCTGTGTTCTATGAAATAGCCTCATACTAGGCTGAAAGCCAAAACAGCTGCTTGCTTAAATTCCTTGCCGGCTGGAGCACCCCTGCCTCTCTAGCTGTCCTTCGGCTGGAATCCAAGAGAAAGGGAAATGAGTCCTTAAGCACACAGTCTGAGATAGATGTACCCTGAAGGGTTTGACTCTTCTTCCTCCAGCTACATCGCTCGCCCTCGCCAGGGATGACAGCAGCCAGCAGCCATGACCCCGGCTCCCTGCTAGGGGCATGGAAGGGTTGGTGGTCAGTGGCTTGAGTGCCTCTGCAGGCAGTAATATTCTTGTGCATGGGGGGTTTCAAGTTCAGAGAATGTCTGGGTATGCTCTTGTTGAGGTGGTCAGGATGCAGAAAGGGTCTCTTGAGCTGTGTCCAGGGGTAATGCACTGACCTAATCATAGGCAATAGTAAAATTCTCACTGATATTCCTGAAACTAGGTTTTCACCAGAAATCCCAAACAAGAATTTGCTGGAGTCCCGTTTCCAGAGAGTTCAGAGATCTGAGTACTTCAACAAACAGAAATTTTTCATGTTGGCGTGCCATTCACCAATTTGAGGCCCCTGTTCATTTCTGTGTGAGCCACAGGCATGCGATTTGTTGTGCTTTAGACTGGAGACCTGCGAGTTTCAATAGGTGCTTATTCACCTACATAGAAATCAGCAGTCATTTCTGGAGGGCAGTTTAGTCCAGCTTTGTTTATGGGACCAAAAATATTATATCAGCTTAATAGGGTCCATGTAAAGTAGTACTCTATGGCATGTATTTGAGATTTTGGCTATAAGAAGCATTAGAAATAAATGCAGCTGTGTTTCTTAAAGCTGAGTTTGTAGGGTCCTGCCATACTAGATATCAAACAATACTGACAGACTCTAATCACTCTCTACAGACTTGAATAAGTGATTGCAAGCCACATGTCCAAGTTGCACTACTTCTAAGAAATATTTGGATGCCCTGTTCTCTTTATTTTTGCATATTTATAAAGATGACATAATTTCTTCTTTATTGTGATTATGTAGCTGTAAAAATGAAACCAAACAAGCTTACAACATGCTGTCTACTTTCCTGTCTGACAGCTGCTCTAGGATACAAACAGGCATTCATTCTTCCCTGCTAGGGGTGCCAACTTCTTTTGCTGCTCTTTTAGGAACAGCTCTGAAAAACCACCTCCTGGTGCTGTTTGTATGATTCTAACTGTCCCCACTGTGAGCTGGTTCAGCGGCCCTGCATGCTGCTCACTCTCTCTCTCTCTCACACAGTGCTGAGAAAAGTAGTCACTTAAAATATTGAAGAAAAGGTGCAGATGGATGCTCTTTGCTACCTCTTTTCAAAAGCTGTTAATGAATATATCTGGATCTCTGTCTTCACAATGTCTCCACATTCATCTGCCACCCACCTCCTTGCTCACGGAGTGTGAGATGGGAACTACACGTACTGTCTTGCAGATCCGCTGCTGCAATCAGACCTTGCGCTTGAGGCTGCTGAGCAGCATCTGTAAAAGAAACATTAAATCAACCCATGCACCCAGTTTTCCCCAGATGAGAATGGCTTTTTCTTTCAAGCTCATGTGCATTGACTTCCATGACATCAAAGTACTCGTTACCCTGAAAGCTATACCTGTTAGTCCTAACAAAGGTATATTTCTTGATTTAAAAGTACACAAGGTTACAGATCATCCACATAGCATCAATAAAAGTGTATGAAACGAGATAACACTGTAACAATAGTTTTCCACTTAGTTTGTGAAGGAGCACTAATTAGAGAGGGTTTTCAGACATCAGACTGGGAAGCGTTTGCCATGTGAAATAAAGATCCTACGGATATAAACTGAGTCATAACATCTCTGTGGCCCTGAAATTTGTTATTCTAAATGGAAACAGTGTAATACAGTTCAGAGAAGGAATCTTGTTGAACTCCCTACACTTGAGGCTGGCAAACAGCAAACATGAGGAGTTACGCAAGCCACAGTAAAAGCTCAAAATGATGCCATGGCTGTGGAATTTGAGAGCCTTATAATTTCCAGTTCAAAATCTCCTCTTTGGAAGAAAAGATCTTGCAGAAATGAATGAAGACACATTTAATAATAAATATACAAGGGAGCCTTTGCAAGGATCCAGAAGAAGCTGTAAGGGAAATCAACTTAAGGAGGCTACAGAGTACCCTGTGAGCGCGGCGCCATCCCTGAGAGAGGACCACATCCTGGTGCCGTCATGACTAGCAGCTCCCTGTGCCACTTGTACCTCCCTGATGAGGTGAATGGAACTATTCACTGAGCAAAAAGCTGATTGGCACAAGCAAGCTGTTGGAAGGGCTAAAATTTCATAGCAACAGGACTGAGAGCTCTGTTTTTGGGGATGTATGTAGTATGTGTGACCCTTGTGTTGTCCATTAGGAGAACATTTCATTTCTTCATGGCTGAAGAGCAATCCAGACATGCTCATGACTCATTGCAGGCAAAAGTAAAAGAAAAAAATTTGCAGATGAAGCTGATAATTATGAATCATCCAGTTACTTTAACATTCAGATATTTAAAAAAATTTAGCCAGACTATTCATTTTTGTTCAAACTCAAAACTTCATGGCTAGTGTAGCTGAGACACACTTAAGCAATAAAAGGCAGTCTCACAAAATAATATTTGCAAACAGAAAAATGTTTTTCATAGCTGAGGACAAGATTGTTTTCCATTATCAGAAATATTCAGATTAGTGGAGAGGTCTTGAGACTGCCATAGTTTGTAGAGCAGGACATGCCATGCACTAAGCGCTTGTACATGGATTTGCTACGAAGAGGAATTGCTCCAACTAGAATTTTATGCACAAGCATTGTCTTCCCTCTCAAAGCAACCAAGTCTGTTGTCCCACTGTTGGACTCTTCAAAGGGTCATATGCTGCCCCTTGTGTTTCAGACAATAATTTCCACCCAGGCTGGTGGGATCTAATTTCTCACAGCGTAATATATAAGGAAAACACAACACAGATTTTTCAGGTTTCTTCCTTAATCCTTGGTGCACTGAGGTTCCCTAAACAGTCCCAACTGCAAATATACCTAAGCAAAAACAGAAAATGAAGGGGAGATACTTTTCACGGTATGGTCTACGCTCTGGTACTTATGAAGTTTTAGAATAATTAGAACAAAATAGAAACTAGTGCAAAGGAGCAGTGAGACCACAGAAAACTGCACAGACAGCATTTACAAAGGCTCAGTGCAATGTCAGACCTTCCCATGTTTATTCAGTCCTGTGGACTGTGTCTGGAGTGGATGGGACTCCAGACTTCCCTTCTTCAGCCACTACTTATTTAACAAGAAAATAAATCTAATGAAGTTAGATAATTCAATCAAAAAAGTAACATACCTTTCCATACCAAAGGGAAAAAGACATTATTCCGATGAATTCTTCAAACTAATATTCAAGGAAAAATGAACATTTCAACACAAAATTGAATATAAGAAAAAGTACTCAGCAGTACATGAGAAGTCTCGGTAAAGGCCCACATATTTTTATAGTCTGAGGTTTCACCAAATATTTTCTTCCAAAAGTTTACAAACATCTGTCTGTCTCTGGTTTTGTGTCACTTACAGACCTTTTAAACTCAGAAATGTTTACAAACAAATCAGGTATTGCTGCATTAAGTTTAAAATATACTGTTTTAATGAAATTAAGCACAAATATCACTGTACTTAAAGAAAGAACAATTAAAAAAATAAATAAACCAACAACAAAATTTTACAACCTCCAAGAAGTTAATTAATTGTCAACAAACAACACAGAAATTTCTCCCTGAAATTTTAATGAAAATATTCCAATATTGCTATTCAAAAGCACTTAAAAACCCAAAATAGGTGAAAATATTTCCATAAGGACAAAAGAAATGTATCCAATCCGAAATGGAGCTGATTCTTATCCTGCTGCCTGACACCAAGAGGAGTGACATGGCTCTGAGGGCACTCACTGTCCTGGTGAGGTCAGGGAGATGAGCTCCAGCGGTAGAGGGAATGATCAGCTTTGGTACCTGACCTGAGACCTGAAGGTAGAAATATGAGTGACCAAAGCTGATTACAAGAAACATCAGATATTTTTATATGTCAGTGATTTCATGATAGAGAATGTTGCATTCACTTTTGGGGTATTTTTTGTCAGGAATGCCAGTTTTTTCTTCCTCAGCTTCCATTGCCTTTCCTCTCACAGTGTGAGAAGAGCATTAAAATGGATTGAATCACACTCAAAGCAAACTATATTCACAAAACTGTGCACACAAAGAACTCTGAAGTGTTTTATTACTATGAAACAATGAAGTGAAATATTTTGGATCTCTTGTTCTGTGAAAAGTTTAAATATTTAGACCTTTGGTCTCAGTTTCAAAAATGAAATATTAAAGTCATGCCTACATCTACTGTTTTACCAGCTGAGCATAATAAAATGGAAACACTCAACTTTTTTCCACTTTTTCTTTCCCCTTTTTCCCTTGTTAATCTTTAAAAAAGTTAGAACAGCAAAGGAAAAAATGAAGGAAATGAAAAATTATTGTTTTGGAGTGGGCAATGAAGGAAACTAATACCTGACATTATTAATTCTATTTTATTTTATAGCAAAGAAAAGGTCATAAAATGATAAAATGACAGGGAAAAAAGCAGAAATACTGGAAAAATCCAAAGGAAGTTTGAAACTAGGTCCCCATAGCTCAGGGGATCCTATTTTTTGGTTATCCTTTTAAACAAAAATTCAACCAGCTCAAATGCTATTCTCCTCTGCTAAAATACATGGCTGAAACATTCCCCTAAATTTAGGTACTTCAACAACTTAACTGCTTTCTTCTGGGATGAGAGTTACAAGAAGTTACACTTGCCTGTTTTAGTGCATTTCTGAAAATTAGAAAAGATTATGCACTTTGGGCATAGTGGTAAGGAACTTTAAAAAATAGTGTTGGATTTTGGTTAGCTGCATTTGGAAGCAAGCTGAAGTGAAAGTTTTAAAAAATCAAGGTGCTTATACAAAGTTAAGAGTAACTCTCCTACAATATCAAGGAAATCTTCATCTTGAGGATGGGTATAGTATGGCCCTATTTTATTTGTTCATAAACAAGTTTCTTCTTTGACACATGCCCACATTCACTGAATACTTTATTTACATGTACAAAACACACACATGACTCATAGCAGCCCAACAAGTAGGGTCCATGAAACACTCTGCTTCACAGCTGAGATTTCTCACCTCTATATAATCTCCTTTCTATTATAGCAGCCTGCCTGCATACCCTCCAAAAACAAGGCGCTGGGTTTGTGTCAGTGACTTTTTGAGGGACTGCCTTTTAATTTTCAGGCATTTAAACTTAACATGTAAGCCATGATCATACATGGGAACATATGGGATATCTATGTCAAATTGTCAAAAAGAACTATCTAGCATCCAATAGCTGGTCTGGGGAATCCTGTCAATTCACCATCATTCCCTCACAAAGATCAATAGCTGAAACCCGTGAATAATTACCAGGGGAGTATATTTCTGTCATCTACAGTCTGGGATTTCCAAGCCAAGAGTATGAAGTTTTACATTTACCAGCCCTAATGGATTTTCCTTCCATCAGTTTGCCCAAGATCTGCCTGAAATGTTTCCCTGTTAACATTTATCAGTAACAATGTCCTGTGAAAATAAAGAAAAAAGGAGGTTTCTTCTTTTCTACCATCTTATCTCTCTTGCCTATCGCATCCCTCAATGAAAAATATGCATATTGCTAGTGTGCACTTCATCAGAGGTTTCTGTTGCTGAAAGGCAGCCCATGTAATAACATTCTGCAGGGACAATAAAGAAGATAAGAGATATGAAGTAACTGGCAAAGTCACAGCATTTCCAGAACATACATGAAATTCATATACACTTTTGATCAGGAATATAGTATTTTTAATCCTGGTGTTTGCTTCCTGTCTCATCCTTCACTTTTGTTTCCAATCCCACAGTTTACTTTGTTAGCTAGCTTTCTTATTTTGGTTTAATAATGGCTGATAGGCTAATCTTTCATCCAGATATTTTTTGTTTTCTAATTTTTTTTTTAGGTGATTGTATTTGCCACTGAAAAGGTATAATTTCTTTCTCTCTTTTTTTTTTTTTTTAAATGATGCAATTTATCTTGATCATTTTCAAAGCCAAGATGCACCTGCCACCAAAAGAGTCCAACTTCAGGAGGCTGGCTGAGACAGGCCATTTTCTGCCTCTGAGTAAGTCTTCTGGCTCCTGAGAGTCCAGTTGATCCCACTCCTCTCTCCCTCCTGCCCCCATCCACAGGCAGGGGCAGCTCCTTGAACACTGCAGTACCAAGCCCTTGAGGTCAGTGTGTCCCTGTCCAGCTGCCTGTTCCAGGCTCCCAGCCATTCTGATGTGTGTGGAGCCAGCTATTTGTGGCCAGCTCTGGCAGGCAGGAGAAACTATTTGGCTTTTTGTATCCTGTTTGCTGTTCAAGCATAGTTTTCCAAAAGGATGCTGAGCTAAGTAGCAACATTGTGCAAGATGCCTGTGGGAAAAGGTTTTTAAAAACAAGGGGCAGCTTCAAAGCTTCAGCTTTCCAAATATCGGCATCTCTTTAAGGACAGTGAAACGTCTTCTTCTTCCCTCTTAACCTTATGGTAAACCAAAGTGAGGTAAAATATTTATGTGAAACCTTGGTTATATCAGGTTGCATTTCAAAATAGAACAACAGCAGTAGCATTTCAAATAGATTGTGAAAGATTCAGGAGATCAGTGCAAGACACTCGCTGACGTACAAAGGTTAGGTGTGTGTTGAATAAATCCGTCTTGGCAAGGAAGTCTTCCTCCCTGTAAACCTGTGGTGTTCCGCAAAATGCTTGCAAATGACGTTACATAAGAGCTTGTGTCAAATGGAGCTGCTCTGCCTCTGAGATGATATAAAATACTTCAGCTCAACTATTACTTGACTAATGCTTCCTGGATAGTAAATCATTCAGCAACCAGAGAACACTGCTGTCAAAACATCTTTGCTCTTCATATCTCTGTAGAGCTGGTAGCACTTCTATTAGGTGTAGTTTCACAACCCCGTAACAAAGCTTTCTGTTTGTTGCAGAATATTTCACAGCTATAACACTCTTTTTTCAATCTATTTTTGACTGATCTCTCTCACTGTTTTTCATCCATTTTCTTGCTCTGTGAACTCCATGACCTGAATATTGTCAAAAGCAAGGATTTCCATCATGTTTCATGTATTCATTCCCATTGATCTTAGTAGTGTTGAGTCTTTACAGCACTTTCTACAGGACTGAACTCATTTTACGTGTCACATCCGACATGTTTTTTATTCCAAGAGAAAGGTGAAGAGAGTAACTAAAAATTTTATCATCAGAGTTTCCAGCTCTGAAATGGAGCATGTTAAAATCACTCACTCAGAGAGACTAATCTGAAAAATGAGCATTCCTGTAAGCACTGAACAAGACTCGAACAGCACAGAAAAATGGAGAATTTTTGAAGCTAATTAAATTGCATAATGACATTCCATCAGACTTGTGTATTATATTTTTTCCTTTTCCTGTATTTGGCTTTTTAATATGGTTTAAATGATAGCTTGATGACACAATGAGAGTTATTTCCCTTAGCAGTACAATGCAGCTGTAAAAGCTGTTTCTTGACTCAAGTAATACAGTAAAAAATTCAAGGCTTATGCCTGAGAATAATATGTATTTATTTTAAGTATGGTGTAATAGCTGCTCATTACAGAACAGTAAACAAAGTAGGAATTTTGAATTTATAGAGATTTTCATTGTGGCAGTTGTGTACATCCTGTTATCTGTACCATAAAATAAAGCAATATCAGAATAAATAGTTGCATCTGCTCATCATGGTCTCTGATTAAAGAAAAGAGCTGGAAATTGCAGTTTAGTGATTGCAAACTGAGGTTTCATTTCTGCAAATGTGTTTGTATCTGGCTTCCAACTTTTTTTTAAAATAAATGGAAGGACCATCCACATTCTCACATATATTCTCATAGACTGCTGGTTTGGATCTTTCTGTGTTTTACAAAGCTGACAGCAGTGCAATCTGTGGATAGGTAATCACTGATGTTTATTGCTTTTATCCTATTGCTTCTCACTTGTATATGTTCCCTTAAAAAGAAAAAGTGTTCTGAATTTCAAGATACAGGTGTATGGCTCACTTCCTGGCCATCTTAATAAATTGCTTTGCACACTTATTATTTGTAACCAAATTTTTAAAGATTGGTTTTGTCAATTTGTTAGATATTGCTGAGCAGAATGATTGATTACACAATTAAGTTTCTACTTCACATGATGTTGCTTAATCTCACTTTCTGATTATTCTGAGCTTGCAAGAAGTGCTCATATACTTTTCTGTTGCTCTGTTGGACTACTAAAGGAAGAAAAAAAAGTCTCATATAGAAAAAAATAATGTTATTGTTGTTAAAAAACAAAAAAAATAATAATACAAAAGAATTGTCCAAAGTCCACATGGACCTGACAAAAAAAAAAAAAAGATTAATTTGGTATAGGGGACTTCCACAGTACCAAGTGGATTTTCTCCCATGGCTGAGTTGAATACCATGAAAATGAGCATGTGTTTATGGGCCACATGAAAACTCTTTATCTTGTCTTATCTGGGTAACACCACTGTCTATGCAAGGAATGCTTCTTAATACCAGTACCGGCAGCAATAATAAAAATGTGGAAATGAAATGTATTTTAAAGTTTTCCCATTACTTGTAACCAATTTTGACTCTTCTGACTACAACCATGACTAAAGCCACGACTGTGGCTGACTATTCCACTTTGAGAAATCAGACACTGGGAAATGACTGATTTGGCCTTAGCTTAGCAAGCTGGTATAAAAGAGAGGTAGAATGAAGGGTCAGCATTGCCCCTAATCTCATGCTTTACCCATAGGCACAGAATGCAGATGGGAAAAAAGGGGCCATGGCTGTACTAGATTGTAAAGAATGTAACTCCTCATAAACCTGGGGTTGCTTCTAGCTGAGAGATACAACCTGCTTCAGAAATCCCCAGGAAAGCAAGCTGGCATATCCTACTCTGTATGGCATATTAGGGCTACTGGTAGTGGAAACTGGGTCTGTCCTGGTGACCTGAGCTCAACACAAGTGTTGATGTGTTGGAGGAGCTTCTGAAAGAAGACATGAACATAATACTTGATTAATTAATGTCTTCTGTAGTTTAATTTGTTAATTCTTTGAAAGTGAGGAGGTCAAGGAAGAGAAATCTGAAAAGAGAAGGAAATATAAAACATAAAGTGGCTAAAAGCTGCAGTGAGAGTAGATATTATATCCCCATTTCTTAAGTTGAAGCTACTTACTGGATGGTTTCCTACAAGGTATGGCTCTGTCCAAATACAAAGGAAGAATTCAAAATTATTCCTCCTTCAGATAAATCTTACAGCCAGTATTATGAAGGAGTAGAGCAGCAGCAGTTTCTGGTGAACTGGATTTCACTGGAAAGTATGATTTTGCCAGCAACACCACAGCATTTAAACTCTGAAAGCTCCAGGTCCGACTGGACCCAAAGTTTTTGGGGTGTCAGGCAGCACTCTTATTAGAACAAATGGCAAGGGAAACTGAACAGAGTGGTAGTCCCACCAAGTACCTGATTCATCTGCTAGGCACAATTTACTTTAGAAATTATACCTGATTGCATTTGCAAAATACAGTTTTTTCAGAAGTTCCACTATTTTTGTTTATGTCTCCTAATTTGGTTAAGTCTAGTCGAAAGTGAGGAAAAAATTCTCTTCCAGATCAGTCTTCTTGAGACATCTGTTTTACTCACTATATGCTACCGCAGCTTCTGTATTTTCTTCTTAGTCTGTACCTACTGTAGTAGTTTTTAATATTTAAGACTTTGATTATGACAGAATGAGATGAAGGCACAAATGTCCATGAAGAGAAACCATGCTTTCAGGAATACAGACAATAACATTTAAAATGTGTGCAGTGAATTGGAATGTACAAAGAAACACAGGGAGGGAGAAGTGGAAGAGGGAGAATTTTCCCAAAATCATCTCTCCTATAGTCTTCCTCAAATTTTCTTACCTGTCATCAGACAATATACCTTAAACACTAGTAAAAATGGTTCATCTGCTTTTCATGATGTCATATGAATGGAAGCCATATTTCAATCCCAAATTTCAAAAGATTAGCATAATTGTGAAAAAATACAGTTTAAATAACATAGGAGAGTTGTCCCTGACTTTCCACTGTAAGGAATTAAATGTACAATACCTTATGTTTTTGGCTTGGCAAGTTTCCCAGTGCCTCGCTAGCATTCATGTGGAATGCATTTTATTTGAGCCATGGATTAAGAGGGGTGTAGCTGACAGTGCTGTGCACATTTTATTGCAATGTATCTGTTGGAAACTAATCTGAAAATGTTTCAGTTGTCATCAAGCAAATAAAACTTCTGTACCCAGATGAATCAATCTTCAAATCTTCTTCTGGAAATTATGTAGACAGAATTTCAATTTTTTAAACAGATTTAGGCATCTGGCAAATTGGTTTTCTCATGTATTTTCACTTCATTAAAACTATGTAGTTGCATCATACGTTACAAGTATGCAGTTTTCTTCATTAAAAGTAATGTAAATATTAAAAATATCTATTGCTTTTATAAGAAATAGAGTGTCCAGCAGGACTAGAGCAGTGATCACCCCTGTACTCAGCACTGGTGTGGCCACACCACGAATCCTGTGTTCAATTCTGGGCCCCTCACTGCAACAAGGACATTGAGGTGATGGAGCTTGTCCAGAGAAGGGCAACAGAGCTGGGGAGGGGGCTGGAGTCTTATGAGAAGTAGCTGAGGGAGCTGGGGGTGTTTAGCCTGAAGAAAGTGAGGTTTATGTCTCTCTACAATCACCTGAAAGGAGTCTGTAGCAAAGCGGGGGTCATTCTTTTCTCCCAAGTAATAATATAAGATGAAACGGTCTCCAGTTGCGCCAATGGAGGTTTAGATTGGACATTAGGAAGCATTTATTCATGGAAAGGGTGGCCAGGCATTGGAACAGGCTGCCAAAGGAAGTGGTGGGGGGTCACCACCCCTGGATGTGACACTCAGGCACATGGTTTGGTGTTGGAATTATTAGTGTTGGGCTAATGGTTGGACTCGGTGATCTTAAATGTCTTTTCCAAACTAAATGATTCTAAGTTTCTAAAGTGTTTAACACAATTAGAAGCAAGGAAAAGCAAGAAGGGAGAAGTATGAAAAGAAGAATCAGTAAAGGAGAAGGATAGAAATTTTCATTTCATCTTCCCATTGCTTCCTTTCTTTCCCCCTTCACTTTTTATCCTTTGTCTAGGAGGAAACAGGACAAAAATAAGGATCATTATCCTGAATGTCAGGAGAGAAGACTTTGGCATGTTCAAGGATCTGCTTGGAGGAATCTTATGTAAAGGAGAGTGGTCCAAGAGAATCAGTTGGTTTTTAAAGACGACCTCTTGTCTTCCTGCTCAGGACTCGTATCCCAACCATCAGAAAACCAAAAAGAGGTATGAGCAGTTAAAGGAAGATCAGATCATGGGCCTCCTAATGGCTGAGGCAGGGTATGTGGTGAGAAGGACACAGAGAAGGTTGAAATATCTGATAAGTCTTTTGGCTTGGTTTTTACTGATAAAACTTACATTCTGTAATTGCAAGTCTATGCAGAAAAGCCTGGAGCAAGGAAAACTGGTCCTTGGAGAAAGAGGATCATGTTAGGGAACACTTATAACTGGACATACATAAAACCTTGGGACCGATAGGATGCACCCATGAGTTCTGAGGGACCTGTCCTAAGCCACCAGTATCAATTATTTCTGAAAATGTAGGACAATCAGGAATCATCCTTTAAAAAGGCAAGAAGGAGGATCCAGTAAAACACAGGCTGGTCAGCCTCACTATCTTAAATGTGAAGAAGGTGGGGAAAGTAATCCTGGAAACCATTTCCTGATACATGAAAGACAAGAAGGTGACTGTCAGCAGTCCACATGGATTTACAAAGGAGTTTTAGGTCCAGTTCTGGGCTTCCCAATGCGAGAGAGATACGGAGCTATTGAAGCAAGTCCAATAAAGCACTGTGAAGATGATTAAAGGACTTGAGACATCTCTCATACAAGGGGAGGCTGGAAGAGCTGGAACTGTTCCGTCCAGGGAAGAGCTGATGGGGAAAGAAGAGAGAGACAGACTCTTCTCAGTGGTGTCCAGTGGCAGGACAGGCGGCAATGAGCACCGACTGAAACATAAAAATTGTATCTAAATACAGGAAAATATGTTTTTACAGTGAAGGAGGTTGAGAAGAGAAACAGTGCCCAGACTTTGCCCAGAGGGGTTGTAGAGTCCCCAACCATGGGAACATTCAGTATCTGACTGGCCACTGTCATGAGAAACTGGCTCTAACCTGCATGAACAGAGACTGAACTAAATATTCTTCTTGGTGCCTTCTGTGATTCTCTAAATCTGTGATTGTTATTTTTTCTTTCATTCTTGTTTGTGTTCATACTGCCTTTAACATATCAAACACAAATGTATTTATTTTTCTAGAGTGTTATGCTCCCTTTTTAAAAACCTTACTTTTTTAGGAATTCTGTCCTTTTTCATGTTCTTGGGTAATTAAATAGTACCCTTTCGCACTTACCTGTTTCCTACCTCTCTATTCCAATCATGTATACCCACAGACTTTTCTTGTCTGTTAATTGCCTTTTCAAATCTGTCAAGTCACCTTATAGAGCAATGCATGACATTTTGCAGTCTGAATTCCTACTTAACTGCATTTTTCTTCAGTTCTTGCATTCAGCAATACCAGCCTATATCACAGATCTTCTGTAGTCAAATAAAGTTTCCAGTAAAGGCATTGACATTAAACAGGTGGCTTGAAAAATCTTTTTAAATTCAAAATCTAAGCAATAAAGAGAAGAAAATTAAATCAATGTTTTAGAGCTAGTGTTATAAAAAACAGTTTATAGGGTGTTAAGCTTTTTAGTGATTGTTTTTTCACTGACTACAAGCTTGAGCTGTTTCAGCCTCTGGGCTGTTTTAAAGTCTTCACAATAAAACTCATTCAGCTCTCACTAGACCTGGGAGCTTCATCAAATTTGTTTTGCAGTTTGATAGCTAAATAAATATTTTAGGAGCATATCCATTGTCTGTAACTAACATCCTATGCTGTGCTTTCCAGAGCATTTATTTAGTGCATTGATACTTCTTATAGACTGCACAGCACACCAAATGATCCACATCCAGGTTTTGGTTATTTTGGTGTGAATTTCTTCAGACTACAATCTCCAATTTCTTCTAGTGTAACGTGGATGACGGATGAATCTGTTATTCCATTTAACAATCAATCCCCCTTGTTCTGTATTGAAGACCTCTTTTAATTGATTACCATTCTGCTAATTGTTCTATCCTTACAAAAACCGTCAGAAAAGTCCTCACCATTTCAAAATCTCTCTTCTGGGAGTTCTCACTGAAAGCAAACACTCTCAATTATCATTGCTGCTCTTGAACACATTTTGATATGGTTAAAGAAGCTAAGCACTATTTCATTTCCTGTCTTCAGCAAATAAATGTTGTAGTTAGAAAATACACAACAATCCATTAATGCTATAACAACACTAAGCTAACCATTTGAGTGAATTAAAAGAATAACAACTTTAACTATCATTCTCCCTGTAGTCTTAAATTAATTAACATGAACCCTTTTCCCCTAATTTAAATTTTTTATAAATAAAACCTTCCTCTTGCAGGTTTTTATTTGACTGATGGCTGGGCATATTATCTCCCAAACTTTCTGGAGTTGGCTAGGCTATTGAAATCAGCATGCCTGGTACTCAGTCAGCAGGCATTTCTTTTAAAAATCTAGGACGCACAGGTCCAGCATCTGCTAACTTAAAAGCATGGATTTAAAAACTAGTCTTTAACTTTTCTCTGTCTTTCCACATCTACCCCCTTATTATGGTGTGAAAGATTCAACCATTTTTTCTGTAGCAATGGATGAATACCACTCTGTGGGCTATTCCCTTAATGCAGTATTGTAAAGGGCAGTAGGTGATAGAGAGAAGAGTTACCATGCACAGGGTGTTCTATCTCAAACCCTAGTGCTTTAATTAGGTAGGGTGCTCTGCTCTATCCCACAAAGGGTGTTCCCTCACACCATAGCTTCTATGTTCTGCACGGAAAAATGCAGCATGTTTGTCTCGATATTACCTATAAATAGCAGACTCGTTTAATTACATGAATCAAGGCTGCACCAAAATTAAATCCACCAACCATAAGACCCTAGGGCTAAATATCAGCATCTTACTCATAAACCTCAGTTACAGGTACTGAGATGAAAGCAGGTTGTCTTGCAAGCACCTGAAAATTATGTCCCATGTTAACAACCTCTTTGTTTTGTAAGCAATTAACTGAATCACATAATACCAAATAGATTAGAAATCTTCTCTTGTGCTGTGCTGTCAGCTGTTGCCAAGCCCAGAATCATTTTCAAGCATGAGCCTGTTAACTATACCTTTCTTCAACAAGCTGTAAGTCTTGCCTTTGCTAATATATCATCTGGTTTAGTTACACCTTAGTTGTTTCCCATTAATTCAGGTATAAAAGGCAGACCTTATTTGTTTGCTATTTTTTCAGACTCATTGCCATGAGAGGTCATAGCTGATTCTTTTGCATAGCATAGCAAGCCTTCAGGGCTCTGGATTTGCTGTGTGACATAGGCAGACAGTAACTTTTTGTCTTATTTAGCTGGCCTGCTGAGTCTTTTTCTTGATAATCAAGTTCAACAGCTGGCTTTTAAAGTCTGGTCAGAGCATAATTGCTATAGCCCTGGAGTATAGGATGAAATTAGCAGCTGTTTATCATTGCTCATTCCAACAATTTATAACTCTGCCTAAATCACTCCTTTCTGTGCTATTTTCTTCAAATTTCTCAAAGATTTTAATTGGATAAGGCTCAATAAATTTAGGAGCAAACATTTAAATATTTGTATCCCAGCTTTCCTCAGAAAAAAGTTATGTCTTAGGCCTAATGTCTGCATCTTTAATGCTCCCATTGCCTCAGTATCTGCAGTAATGTATCTTAGCAGAATGATAAAAAAGATAAAAAAATAAAAGCCCTTACTATCTTCATGTGCTATCTACCTCCATATGCAGAGATGTTGCTGATGACTGGGATAGGACAATAAGGAAGACTGACACCTGCATTAAAGGAGTAATTAAAACTAGTCCCATGTTACGATGGACTGTGCAAGCTGATCTCCAGAAGCTCCTTGTTTCTCATGTCTTACAAGCCAAACCAAACCAAAGATGAAAATAAAGAGTAAAGATCAGGGTACAGCAGATGAGCAGTCAGCACCTTATCTGAGGATGTTCTTGGTAGAGCATGAGCTAATAAGATGAGGAGGGAGGAAAGGGGATGGATGCTGATGGGGTAGAGGCAGGGAGAAAAGGGCATGGATGGGTCAAACACATGGTGCGGATGGGGTTATGGTTTGGTTTCCTTATTGGAGTATGCAGTAGAAGGCTGAGAAAATGGAGGCCACTTCTGTGCATTGGCCATGAAAGCACCGTAGCAGCACTGACCCACACCTGCCAATGGAGGGAGGTGGGATGAGGAAGTCTGGAGTAGAAGCAATAACCTTCACACACGAAACTCACCAGGCGGGCTAAAGAGAACCTACTCCTGCTAGACTAGCACCAAGCACTGCTTCCCCTCTGCTCCCTGTGCTCTGGGCATGGCCATACATCCTGCAAACAAGGAAGCGGATCCAGCGCTTTCTGTTCGGAAAGGTCAGGGTTGCATAATAGCTCAATCAGCATATAACACCCAGGATACAAGATAATATCGGATTTCAGCACGCGGTGTTTTGGTCTCCCAGGCTTGACAAACTAGCACAGGTTGAAATACTGTGTCTGAGTGAAAGGAGGATATACGTGTGCAGGGAACAGTACAGTGTTGGTTTTTGCTTTCAAATGTGCTTTGCATTTCATTCATGTGCAATTGTTTTTTCAGCATCATATAAATGAATCAGAATAACTGTGACTCAACAGGAACAGCATAAGCCTGGCTACTCTAATACTTAATGTTTCTCACAGAACCAGTGCTCTCATCAGCTTTACTGCGTGGGGAGATGAGACCCTGCCTGAATCAATGGTCTTCTTTATATGCATCATATCCATTTTGCAGGTGGCACCAACCCAGCTATTTCTCATGGTAGGTATGCTATGAACTTTGTTTGGAGAGTAACATCTGTTTAAGGTGAGAGAAATACTAGGGATCCATACAGATTTTTCCTACTTTTTCAAGCGATAGCCAGACATATAATGAAACAAGTTCTGAGATCCTTGTTCCTAATTCTTGTGTAACTTTACTCTGGGATTTTTTTTCGCTATGTTCTTGGTCTAACAAAGAATGCCCTTAGCATTCAAATTTTACTTGGAGCATATGGATTGCATCACAAGGAAACATAGACTGGGTGCAAGGCTTATTCAAACCTATAATTAACACAGTGCAAGGGACTGGTCTTCTTTAAGCCCCTAGTCTCCATTCACATAAATGTGCAGCTATGTCTCTCAGTTTTGAGGAATTCCATGGAAAACTTTAGGTTGCCTTCGGTGTGTCTGGAATTTTGGGATTTAAAAAAGAAACTTTAAGATGTTTGCTACCAAAAACATTGAGGACTGGAAGGCAATAGCTAGTTCTTATTTCTAACAAAATAAAAGCATAAAGTCCATTTGTAAGAATTCCTGAGCCAATGGCAATGGTAGATCTGTTAGAAATAACGAAACAAGAAACCCTGTGGATGTAATTGCAGCTCCCTGCCCATTTTGAAACCTAGCATGGCATGACTTGTTTACCAAAGATCATGGGTTTTGAAGGACCCAGCTCATGCAGGCTGGAACAACCACATTTCACTTAAAAACAAATTCTAGAAATGGAAAATTATTTTCTTGAAGTTCTATAACACCTAGTTTGTTTATAGTATGTTTTAAGTCTGATTGCAGCTTGTCTTGAGCAGCAAAGCTATTAGAGTAGTTAAAGTAATGGAATGAACAAGCCAACACTTGTTGATAAATAAACATTAATAGTTCATTAATCAGCTATGTTATGATCTGCCTTGGAACATGATGAAATATATGAAAGGAGCTTGATGCCTTATCCATTGAGCAGTCCAGACACAAATTCCTTCATTGAGAAGTAAACAATGAGGGCAAAAATATTCTCTGAAGTATCTATGATATTTTAGTTGCATTTTGCTTGTTGAAAGATTACAATTATTTCAGTGAATAATCTCTTCTTTATATTCTTTGATATGAAAAGAACAGGGGAATGTCAACCTATATTTCTTTTGGATATCATTCAGGTCCAGCGACTGTTGAGATGGAGGAGTGTTGATTTATATCTGTGCTAGCAATGTGAGCACTGATAAAACTGGAGCTCCTGACTGTTTGAAAAAGTGATCATTACTGGTCAAATGAAAATTTGACCAAGAATGACAGTTTTCAGAGGACATATTATTTTCACTGCCTTTTACATTTGAGAGATATCCTTAGTCTTTTGTTGGTCATGAGTCATACAGTGACAAGTCAGACTAATTCAGCTCATATATTCTGGAGCAGATTGCTTTATATGAATACATGGCTGCTTTCTGTGATTATTAATATTTAATGCTAGAAATATTCTGTTCCCATATCCATAACTTACACAAGTTATGGTGGCCTCATATATAACAGGATAAGCACTTGTCAGAGCAGTTACTTTCATATATTGCTTAGCATTAAAACACACAGACTACAAAATCTCTGTATTTTTGTCCCTAGGACAAGAACATGGATATTGTAGATTAATTTATGCAAGTGGTCCCACAGGTCTTCAATATTTTCCCTTTCTCCTAGCATCCTGGCAACACTCCAAGAAACACAAGTTTTTTTTCTCAAAAAACTACTGAGTCCTTCTTTAATTACTTCTGTTGATATCCTCATGATGAGATCTAAAAGGAAAGTATTTTTCAATGGCATGTAGTTTCCTCAATTGTGCAAAACCTTTCGAAAAATATTTAAGTCACTGTATCATGATAAATTTATTTCGGGTATGTGTGCTCTCACTATTCTTTGTAATACAATTGGTGATACAGTAAAACTTTTGGGTTTTCTTGGCATTTCCATAAAATGTAACATTTTTGTAAAAAATGCAGAGGCATGCAAGAAAAGTTTACATTTCATTGCAGATGTAAATTTAGAAGATACCTTTACTATCTTTTTTTAATATACTTTTATATACTTGTCTTTAATGACAGGATGCAGCCTCAGATATGAGTATGTAATTTTGATCATCAGAAACAAGGCATAACAAAACACTGTTTTAAGGCATACTGCTCACTGGGATTTTTGGGGTTTTGTTTTCTGGTTTGGGTTTTGGGATTGGGGTTTTTTTATTAACAGGTTGAATCAATGTATTTGTTATCAGCCAAAATTTTTGAAGCAAAAATATTCTACCTGGCTAAAATTTTTGACTATTTTGTTTTAGATTAAGCTGTTTATTTGGGTTTTTTTTTTTCCCTGACATGCCTCTAGGCTTCTAAACTGTCCCATGATTTATGCTACAAAAAGGACCTGTTCTTTAGCTATACTTAATCCATACAAGGACATGCTAGGTTGTAGATTTTCCATTGGGACATCCCCTTTTCCCCTTGTATGAGAAGGTATGATGTAGTGGGGAGAGATAAGACTTTGGGGCTGGAAGGCTTGGATTATTTTTCTAGCCATTTCTGCAAGATTTCACTCCTCCATGCCTCAACTTCACCATCTGGAAAAGGGGACTAATGGTACAAACCTCTTTTGTAAAACAAATGAACAAACAAAGAAACTCTTTGAGTTCTTTTGGTGAGAACACAGCTACACAGAGGGAGTTTTATTATTATCAGCATTATCGGCTGGGCTCCACAGTTGTATAAATCCTGCAGTAATCACTTCCTTCCTTGTTTTTTTTTTCAGAATAGAGAGGCCAAAGCTGTTTAAAATGCCAATGTTATGCAGAGGATACGCCTGCATTCTTGTTTGTCTAGAATGCCATGTTTCTCACATTAAAATTTATGAAACAAAATTCCAATTAATCATGTCGACAGAGTGGATTTTGTGGGGCACCAACATGGAATGCACAGTGCTCAATAATCTGGCCCTCAGATTTGCATTCCTCTGTTATACCCAGCTTCAAAGAAGACACTTCCTTTAATTTTGCTCCTTGCAGAAATCATAATTGATAAATCCATAGAAAACGACTGTCCCCTTGGGCCCCTAAGGGATGTTATGGGGTTTTTAAAAAACTTATTTAAAAATATATCTCTATTTTTTTGGGTGGTATTATTGGCTACTCTATTTTTCTTCTTAGTAAAACCCTCTCCCTTCTCTGGACCAAATATATGAAATTGATAGAGAACAGCTGCTGTTCAGTCTGCTGGAGTTTTATAACATGTTATCAAACCCTTTGAACACAGCTGGTAAACAGACGCTCCTCAGAGCATGCATGCCAGCAGCTCTTTTTGTTGAAAAGGTAAGACAGTCATTTGGGAGAAATTCTGCTAAAGCAGTACAGATACTGCATCAGAAGCCTTATATGCAGGGACTGTATGTTCTGCACATATGGGGTTCAAACAGAGGTTGGCATTCACTTTTCCGACGGGAGATCTGAACTGAAGTCAACTTCCACAGAGGGATTTACCTGGAATTACAGAACTTTAGCAATATATCTTTGAACAGGTTTTCTCTGTGAACTCTCTTTATAAGAAGCATTGGGAAAAGGCAGTGTACTGCCAGGACATTACTGTGTAAGCATGGAGTTACTGTGTGATGGCCCTGAAATCCTGAGTACTCAGCAGAGGTGGTCAGTTGACAGAGGTATTAATCTTGGTTTCTGTGGTTGTCTATCCCCTGTGGCTTTCCACTACATGCAAGTATTCCTGCAAAGGAGATAACACACTGAGATCCCAAGGGGATTTCTGGAAATATGGCAGCAGTTTTCTAGGCAGAGCAGAAATGCATTTAATACACTGCTGAAATGGGGTGGCATCTTCGCTCTGCCTAAGGGATCCCCAAACACAAACTGCAAAAACTGCAGTTGCCCTGACAGCCACTAAAGCTGTTTCCAACAGAAACGACTTGGCTGTCCTTCGTGGCCAAAAAGTAGAAATAGCAGAGTGCTCTGGCAAGCTTCTGGAGCCAACTGTGCTTTCTTGTGGGCACCACCCAAAATCATGAGACTCACAGGGCTGTGAGTGTTGTCAGCTCTCTCATCGTGAAACTGAGCAGGCTCCTTAACTGGGAAGTAAATACACCGAAGAGGTTTATTGCATTGTCAGATGCATTTAACACCTGTGAAAAACCTTTGCTGCTGCTGCGGCGTTGCAAATATTATGTGACAAGGCTGCCGAATGACTTAAGCAATGACGTGACTACTGTACCACATTTTCCAAGGTGGTAAACCAGAGAGGAAAGTGTGCATCATTTAAGAGGTGATGTTGGGACATCTGGTTTTCATATAGATAAAAACAGATGCTATCAGACGACTGCTCAGTAGGCTACATGATATTATTTTGTTCCCAGTTGATTATCTGCCATATCAAAACATCCACAGTCATGCAGGCATTAGGCTCTTGTCTTCAAAGGCAAGAGCAGGAGTGGAAATCTTGATATATGAAAAACATACAAAGGGACAGTAGGATGTATCTTTCGTGTATCAGTCTGTTCAGGCCCTGTTCTGTGTATTTGGGTGCCTAATTCGGATTGATCAGCCAACTCGGCATTGCAAGAGAGCAGATTTAGTCCATTGCTCTCAGCCCTTTGGAGACAGTGAACCGCAACTGCTCTGAAGCAGTACTTAAGGGAAGCTGAGAATGAGTTTCCTTTAGAATGGATACATAACCAAATATTTTGGCATGCTTCATATGCAGGCTGATCTGGACCAAAATAAAAGCTCTTACTTTTTTTCCCAGTAGGAGATTCAACTTCTGTACACAGTTGGGAGATTTCCTAATTTTACTTCTTTTTTCATTTTTCAGAAACTGAAATAACTTTTCCAGTTAGTGTTGGAAAAGCTTACTTCTAATAGTCTGCAGCAGGCAGGGAAAATATGGGGAAAGATGCAATATTATGTGAAAATATCACTCTTTTGGGTCATGTTTGAGTCATGTTGGCTTGAGCCAGACTAACTCATGATCTAAGTCTAAAATTTAGTGAGTGATCTGGTTGCTGTAATGTATTTTGCTTTCAAAGGAAAGGTTAAAATCTTGATGGGCATAACGCCCCTGCATGTTAAGATTCTGGATAAACATCAATGATACTAAACAGAAAGTCTTCAGATGTCCCACCACATCAGTCTAATCTCCACAGAAGCAGAAGCAGAGAAAATTGGTTTGGATATGTTCAGAGAAAAAAATATTTATTGCTGCAAACTATGGAAAACAAAATCAAAAATCAGCAGAGGAAATGGTAAACAGTAATAAACTGTAAACCAAATTGTGGGAACAGAAGGAGGAAAATTATGAAGCACTTAGCAAATTAAAAAAAGAAACAAAATGCGGTTTAGGTAATATATCACGCTGATTGCAAAACAGCATTAACATCTTCCTTTGTCCAGCTGACGACATAAGGCAAACAAAGCCTCTCTTCCATCTATTAATTGTTCATTGTTCTTGTAAATGAACAATAGCTATAACCTATCAATGCAGTATCAGGTCATGAGCATATTTACGGAAGGATGAATAAGAATTGCCTCCAACCCCTCAGAAGTGTTAAATACATTTAGCAACAATGGCAATACTGTGCCAGAATAAATTACTTATGGAAATCTATGAAGCCCATAAGGCTATATTTTTGCCAGTTCATGTGTCAGAACAGAGTCTTCAGTCAGACAGGGATTTTTCCTTTAGCTTAAAATGTAACTAAGAGCCAATAATGCATTGCATTTGCATATGGAAAAGGCTTAGATATCTTTTTGGGTTCTGTATGGTTAAAATGTGTGTCTTGCCAAATTAATTCAGCTATTAGCATACTGCAAATAACGTGCAAATCTCTTCTTCCTTATTTGCTGAGTTACTTAATCTGTTTTTTCTTTTAAACTTACATTTGATCTGGTTTTCTACACTTCTTTTACCAGTGGATAAAGACAATTGTTTCTGTTTGCCATCTAAAGCCTTTCAGCTAGCAAAACAATTACTTAAACTCTACCTTCATCTGACATAGCTGTTGACGCAATATGTGGAAATTTACAGCTGCTGCCAAGAGACATGGGGTTCACAGAAAGTACAAATACTGAGAATACACTTATCAAAATAAGTGGGAGAGAAAAACAATAGATTACGTAGATACTGAAATCTCTTAAAAAGGAAGAAACCCCCATGTTCCATGGAGATGTTAGAATAAGAAGTTCTGCCTCCCACAAAGGCTTGAAAAGCATTTATAAAATGCTTAACTGTGGACGATCACAATTTTTGGTGAAGTCAATGATAAGCCTGTCTGGATCATCTCCCTAATAACACAGGGGTTAAGCCAAAAAAAGATGACTTAAGTTGAGAAATAGTGGGGCAACCCACCTGTGTTGGTAAGAAAGCTGCTGATATTTCAGATCAATAGTTGGAGTCTGGAGTAACTTCACTGAGGTTCCATGGAAAAGGGGACACCAAGACTTCCTTTGTGGCCTTGGATTTGACCAAATGTTTTATCTCTTCATTTCAAACTCATGGAGCATCTTTTACAACCCATCTTTTGCACTGAGTTTCACAGGCATCTTTAAGATATCCTGGTTAAAAGACTCTGACAGGAAAATGTACACAGATTAACAGTATAAAGCAATTACTTATTGGCTAATGCACAACATTAAAAAAAAAATGAAACATAGCTGAGATTTGCTGAGCTATTTGGATAAGTGTTAGTGTACTCACAATCCTTGACAGAGCAGCTTTAATAAAGAGTTTACACCCCTAATTGTTAAATTATCAGAACTGAAATGGAGCACATTATTTCTGATAACCTATTTGGTCACAACCTTCTTTTGGCAGCAGCTGAATGCAGAAATCACACATAGAAGGAAAGACAATCAGACCCAAAATGCTTTTGGAAATGACTATGAAAAGCGGCTTAACTTTGAACTGAGACAGACCACTGTTTGGTGCATGCCTTTTCCTATTCAAACACCACATCCCTACACTGATCACAGGAAAGAGCAAGCTTCAGGACAGTGTTCATCTGTGTGTTGTGATTATTTTAATGCTTTGCTTCTCATTTCTGCTCTTCCTTAACACATTCGAATCTGGGGGGAAGCAATAACTACTGTGACTTTACTTGTTAAGTATACTTTTTTACTTATGTATCTTCTTAATTTCTTAGAATCACAGAACCATGCCATCATTTAGGTTCAAAAAGACCTTTAAGCTCTATGAGTCCAGCTGTTAACCTAATATTGTCAAGTCCACCAGTAAACCATGGCCCTAAGTGCCACAGCTATACATCTTTTAAATACCTTCAGGGATGGTGACACCACCACTTCCCCGGGCAGCCTGTTCCAGTGCTTGACAATCCTTGCAGTGGAGAATTTTTTTCTAACATCCAATCTAAACCTCCCCAGGTGCAACTTGAGACCATCTTCTCTTATCCTGTCTCTTGTTACATAGAAGAAGAGACCGACCAACCCCCGCCTCGATGCACCCTCTTTTCAGGTAGAGAGTGGATAAGGACCCCCTGAGCCTCCTTTTATCCAGCTCCCTGATCTGCTCCACATAGTATTTGTGCTCCAGACCCTTCCCCAGCTCTGTTGCCCTTCTCTGGACTCACTCCAGCCCCTCAATGTCCTTCTTGCAGTGATGTGCCCAGAACTGGACACAGCACTCAAGATGTGGCCTCACCAGTGCCGAGTGCAGGGGAACAATCACTGCCCTGGTCCTGCTGACCACACTGTACAGTCCAGAATGCCATTGGCCTTCTTGGCCACCTGGGCACAGCTGGCTCATGTTCAGCTGACAGTAACCAACACTTCCAGGTCCTTTTCTAATGGGCATCTGCCTAGTCACCCTTCCCTAAGCCTGTAACTCTGTATGGGGTTGCTGTGACACAAGTGCAGAATCTGGAACTTTGCCTTGTTTAACTTCATACAAGTCTCCTTAGCCCTCCTTTTGTTGCTGATGTAGCTATAGAAGCATTTTTTATTGTCTTTTATGGCAATAGCCAGATTAAGTACTTGATTTGGTTTGGTTCTTTTAATTTTCTTCCTGTATAACTTCATGACACCCTTGTAGTCCTCAGTTTCCAACCCCTTCTTCAAAAGATCATACTCTCTCCTTTTCGTTTGAGTTCCAGAAGACGGTCTCTGTCTGTCCAGTCCAGTCTTCCCCACTGGCTCATCTTTCAGCTCATGGGGACTGACTGCTTCTGTGCCTTTAAGATTTTCTTCTTGGAGAACATTCAGCATTCTTGGACTCTTTTGCCTTTCAGAATTCTCTCCCAAGGAACTCTGTCAGCCAGGCTCCTAAACAGGCCAAAGTCTGCCCTCTGGAAGGCCAAGGCAGCCATTCTGCTGGCACCCCTCCTTATTTCTCTGAGAATCAAAAACTCAGGATCATTTTATGACTGCAGCACCCAAGGTGGCCTCCAGACATCCCTTTACCCACCAGTCCTTCTCTGTTCACAGATAGGAGCCCCAGCAGGCACCTTCTCTCGTTGTCTCCCCCACCAGCTGTGTCAGGAAATTACCTTCCACAGACTCCACGAACCTTCTGGAGTTTCCTCTCTGCTGTGTAGTGTTTTGTACAGACATTTGCTAAGTTTAAATTTCCCACAAGAACAAGATGTAGCGATTGAGAGACTTCTCCCAGCTGCTTATAGATTTTGTCATACCTATGCTAGGTTTAGTCAGGACTTGGGACTCTCTGAAAAAGGCAGTTCTCCAACGACATCCATGCAGGAAAAAAACTTAAATGATTTGTCTTGCACATGGCTAGAACAGATGGTGTGTACTGTCAGAGTTAGAAAACTCCATGTTGCTGAATGCAGAGTTCAAGCTGTAGCAACACTGTGATTTGAAAATCTCTTCGTAGTTTGCATCAGGAAACCTGTGGTTTTACATGTTGCAATTTTTATTTGTGTGAGAAACACACAGGAGGAAGTCATAACTTGCATCTCTCTGGTGGCACAGATACAACATGAGTAAAAGAGCAAGACTCATATGAAATCCGCAAATTTCAGTGCTGGTTGACAGCTCTGTAATCCTTGTCAATATCTTTGACAAACTTTATGGTATTACAATTTTCTTGATGATATATGAAGGGGAAAAAGGTTGGAGTTATCAGTCTGATATGTCATTCAGTATATCAAAATAGTCAAGTAATCTGCCTATGGATATTTTACTGTGTCACTGTGCTCCACAATCAGAACTGGCATAATTAAGAGTATTGGCTATCTAATGGGAAAAGCAGATTTTAATCAGATTGTTTACTGCCAGGGCATCTGGAGAGATTTCACTTGCCTGGTTTTTAGTTTCAAGGAGAATAGATACAATGAAGTATTCTCCAGGGTATTGTTTGGTTTCATGAAGGTATCTTGGCTTTAAGACTTTCAGCAGCTTATGCAGAGGGGAGTAATGAAGAAAATGTGTATTAAAATCGGTTGTCCATCATGAAGAGGAGTTTTGTAGCTTTTGGGCCCAGCAAGTATAGATATTTTCCAAAGACTTTAGAAATCTTTCTGGGAGGTATCTCAAGACCAAGGACTGCCTCTAACAGAGGGAAGAGCATAGACTTGGCAAAGTAATGTAATTTGGAACACTCTAATAGTTGGTGGAAAAAAGAAAGGGTTTTCAATGTTTGTGCATCAAAATCCACAGTACTTTTGCCCTATGGGCACTGTGGAAATGCAGTAGTTTTTAACTGAGCACTTGAAGTTTCTTTTCTCAAATTACTCAGGCAAGAAAATTTTTTTTTGCATTGACTGATTCAGACTGCAATGCAGCCTGTCAAAGGGAGAACATCTCAGATTAATGAGCCACTTTAATTGTGTGTGCATGTGTGTGTGTGTGTGTGTGTGTGCTTGCATCTTTTCCTCTGAGACATTTAATAAACAAATAACAGCTGCACTCCAGTTCTTCAGTCCTGCCCAATTATCAGATGTGTAATCAGCATGCTAGAGAGCACAGGTTATGGGACTGTTTTTGTGACTGATAAAGCCATTGTAGGACCCTGCCTTAAATGACAGCTATTTGTCTGAGAAAGGAGAAAATACAGGGTGAGGATGGACACATTTTAATTGCTAATCATGTTTTGATTGCTCTGAAGGTTCCCTGGTTGTGATATGTACTGTACTTTTGTGAACTGTGCTGTATAACACAGAAGAAAAAGATGGCCAAAGCCTGTAATCAAGACATGTACAAGTTTTGGTGCAGAGTAGGGCATTAGTCCTTAAAACCATATTGTTTAGAGGGTACATCAACATGCCCAGTGTTCAGCGTTAGCGTGGCAGGCTGGCATACAATGGGTGACATCCATTCACTGCCTGGAGCTGAGGATAAACAGCACAATGAAGGTAAGATTAAGCAAGTAGTCAGAGTGATTCACCAAACAGATTAGCAAAACAGAAAAATCCATGACCTCCCACAGGCTTTGTTTTGCATGGAGCTGAGAGTGCATTATTTCCAGCGGATGGTGTGAAACAATGCAGTGTGGCTCCATGGAGTGAGGGGCAGTCTGAGCCATAACCCCACTGCCGCCCACGGTCAGTAGGGCCCATCCCTCAGCCACACCCCACTTCTGCTTTCAGACAGAAAGGAGGATTGGAGGCTGCAGAAAGGAAGATTTTGGATTGCATGGTGGCTGCAAGCGAAGCCCCTCTGCCAGGGATTTCAGGTTCTAGCTTGGCTTGATTGTGCATGTGTGTTTTCCTCCCTCTGAATTTTAAGGCTCTGTTTTAAGTTCAGCCAAATCTGGCAAACATAGAGCAGCCTTGACAGTAACTGTGTTTCATGAGGGAGGTTCTTTGGGCAGAGAAAGGGAATACTATTAATGCCTTCACTAACTGGAATGCTTTAGAAAGTCATGGGCATCCACAAGGAGGGAATCCAATCAATGAATCTCAGTCCATAAGAAAGTGCATTGGATGGCTCTTCATCCTTTGAACTTGCTTCTCACATTCCAAGCTGAAATGGTGGTCAGATGATCGAGATCCACAGCAGAGAAAGGAACATGAAGAAGTGGAAGAAAAGGGAAAAGGCAACACAGAATACAGAGTGAGAATGATGAATATCTAGACCTTGTAAAATCAGGAAAACAATGGGACCCAGAACTGTGTCTGTATTCAGAGCTTACAGACTTTAGCATAGCTAGAGATTAAAGAATAAAAAGCAGACAAATATTGTTTTCACTATTTCATGAGGTAGATGAGAGGTGAGAAGTGAATAAAACATGATTGCCAGAAATAACAAAGTCATTGGAACAACTGATAAGGTAATTTCATGTAAACTGTGACCCAAGACAAACTAAGTCTTAAAATGTGACTGGTCTACTTTACCTGTGGCCAAGAACTAGAGGGGCAACCAAAGCACATTTCAGGGCAGGGATATCTGATATTTTCATGCAACTTTGGAAGGATTTTTAAATTCCTTAGCTGAAAGACAGGATCATTTGTTGTACTTGTGACTTCAGCATGCAGGAATTACTCTTGAGAAAAACAGACACACTCTCCAGAAATGCTTATGAAAAGTGGGGACAAATGAACTATCTGGGGAAAGTATTAAACTCATGGCAGACACTTGAGCAGAGAAGGCAACAAGCACTACAAGAAATCTAGGAATTGGGCCAGAGGGAGTCTTCTGCCACAGAACCACTGCTCAAAGCAAACAGAAGGGAATACTTAGGGTGCAAGAAGGAGGGAAGTGAAAGGCATCATATGTACTCTCTTCTGATGAGAAGCAACAAAAAAAAAGGAAAAAGACGATACACACAGAATGTAGGATTATACTGCAGGAGGGCACATGCAGTGTGACTGGAGACACTCCGTGCCTCCACTGGAGCAGGTGGTCTTTCTTTCTTTCTTTCTGTCTTTCTGTCTTTCTATCTTTTTTCCTTCTTTCCTCTTACTGTGGCTCCTCTGGAGGAACAAAGCAGGGAAGATCTGCTTTTTTACCCAAAACTCTCAATACACAAAAATATTTTCTCTTTTAAGCCACTTACCCAAAACTGTAATGTTCCATGTAGATTTCACTTTGAGGTGCTGATGCAAAACTTAATAAATGAATAAACACGGTATGTTTTGGGTTAATGCAGTATATCTACAGCATCAGCCAAGAAGAGGTGTGATTTTTTTCTCAAGCTCATAGGCATATCTTGTGCACACAGTAGACACAAGAATATTAACTCAAGTATGTATCCCTCTGTGGACAGAGAGTCCAGATCTCTCCCAATGAGTTTAACAGTGCCAGGGTTCTGGTCTGTGTATGGTAATGCAAATGTCTTTTAGTTTTTGCATTGTCTTCAGCACAGCTTTCCCCAGGTAATACTCTCACAGTTTCCAGCTTTCCAAGACTGCTCCCAAGTTGCAGTTTGGATGTTGATAAGAAGACTTATGTGTTTCACATGGTTTAACCAGTATCTTGTTGGACCATACTAGCTGGCATCAGGAGCAGAGAATAAGGCTTGGCTCTGCTTGGTTTCCTTGTAAAGATTCAGACTGAAAGCAAAGGGCCAGTCAGTCATGGTGACATCTCATGTTAGCATTTGACCCTGCAGGTCAGCCTCAGAGGAGCAGGCTCACTAAACCCCTCTCCAGATGGAGGAACTCTTCTGTACACTGTGTGGAAGCTCTGAACAGAGCAGCAGCCTGCACACAAGCTCCTGAAGGCTTGCATGAGCACACACAGGGACATGGTGGTCAGCTCTTCACACCTCACAGCGTGAAACTGCATGGAGGAAAAGGAAAATTACTAAAATGTCATCACCAGTTATTAAAAAGTAGGCTGAACCTGGCTGTACAGAAAAAACAAATACATTTTCGCCTCTCTACTTCTTCTCAAAGAGTTACTTCTGCCATTGAACTTGTCTCAGTGCAGTGGTGATGCCTGGCCTGGGAACCCCCAGGCAGTATGTGTGTTGTTCAAGTGGCTGACACAGGCTGTAGCTCAGCCAAAGTGTGCTATTTCAATAACAGAAACCAAACCCTGTGTTTGAAAAAAGATGTTTCTTCCAATTGTTGGAGAGGAGAGTTGATATTTGCGAGCTTAAAAAACATAACAACTCACCATGAAGCCTATGAAAAATAATTTTTTTTTCTTGAAAACAATCTTTTGGTTCCTGTTTGTTAGATAAAATGCATTTGCCAATATTTTGAAGTTACCTTTTGGTTTGTTTTCAAAGATAAAATGTTTTTAAAAAGAACTATAAACAGAGCACCAGAGTTATTTTTTAAAAATTAAATTATCTTGGAATTGTTTATAAACCTCCTCCAAACCATCACAGAATTGAAACAAGGATAGTAATGAGCTCAGTGGATATTGGATCACTAAGCCTAGCTCATCCAAGACTGCAGTGATCTGTGAGCTGGTTTGTCTTTACTTTTCTCCCTTAGAAGCTCTCTCTCCAAAAATGGCTCCAACATTTTCCACATATGAATGGCATGCTCTTTAATTTATTTATTCTCTTTGTCCTGTTTGTTCAGTTTATTTCAATGTTTTATTCAACCTTTAGAATCAAATAATTAAGGTTTGTCATCAATAGCTACCCCCACAACAAAACCTTTGAATTGTGTGTGGCACTGCTCACTTGGCTGCTATTTCTGTAAGTTTTAGAAACTGCTTTTTGCAAAGGGCATATTATTTTTGTGTTGGGAAAGATCGATGCAATTGGTCACACACGAAAAACCCTTTTAAATTCATTGTCTCCAATTATAATAGCAATTGTGGGGAAAGGTGTCTTTTTGCATGGAAATTTATCCAGTAGACATTTGTAAAGAATCTATTAATGTGCTTTGGTACATCGGCTGAAAACATTCTTTGAGTTTAAGGTCCTTGAAAAATTGGGCTGGTAGCTTAGAAGCAAATTTTCAAGTTACAGAAGCACAAAGCCTTCTGGTCAGTGATGGCATTTGACTGATTCTCTGTATGTAAAGTCTATGCTTCAGATAAAGATAATATTAATTAGTTTCTCCAAGTGCAAGCTTCAGAGAATGAGCAGAGTTCCTGAGAAAACTTATAACATCATTCTCTTGGTATTTTGGCAGCTGTCTTCCATTTTTTATATTGGAAGTAATTTTGCATATGAGAAGAACCAGCACTAGAGCTTTCAGAAAAGGAAACAAGACATCCCAATTCTAAGTTAATTTGCCTCCTCCATGAGAAATTAAACAGAATCCTTCCACCTCTGCTGTGCTTCCAATAAACACAGCCTGAAGACTCCAGCCCAGAACCACAATGCAAAATGTCATAATTGTCAACATTATTGTGGTGCTATATCCATGGAGGAAGTGATTTTTCTGCATCTTTCTTTTGAAAGGTCTCAGTTTACCCTGCAGGAATTTTTTTGCTTGTGTACAGGCAATGGAATTGAAGCTAGGACTTCCCTGGTTACTCAGATAAGTGTCATATTGGAGGTTTCAAAACTTAAGATGTATTTGGACTTTCAGGCTACTGAATTCTGCAACAATATCATAACAAAATCAATTTGAGTAAATTGATGTTCATTTGATTAACATCCCAAAATTGCTAGCAGTGATTTTTGTTTCTGGGGATACTTTGAAATGTGAATAAAAGCAGTTATAATTAGAGGAAAAAAAGAAAAAAATTATTTTAATCTTTTGTTGTATTATTTAGTCAGTATGCAACGATAATTCTAATTACCACTGTTGCAAATAACACCGTCTATAATTATGCTATTAGATAATCCTCCCGTGAAAGAGCAGTACTTTTTATGGAGGTTTGCTAGTGACTCTTTTATGTTATCTTCAGTTCTGGAAATAAGGCATAGTTTGTTTTGCTGAAAAGGCTCCTTTAATAGAAAAATCTATCTCTCATATCTGGATTATCAGGTAAACACACATGTTATTTCAGCTGACAGTTGAAAAACCTCGGTGCACTGTAATGAAGCCAAGTGCATTCAATAAAGGTCTTAAATTCCTGGCAGAAAGACAAACTGTTCAGGATTTTCAGTGAGACACTAATGGAGATCTGGTAGTGCTCTTTTAAAATTTTATTTTCCTTTAATGTCATTATAAAACCATTTCATAGACTACATAAATGTTCCTTATTGTTTTACTTTATTGCCAGGGTCTAAGTAATAGTCCCACTTTTAGTAAACACTGTGCAGTTCAGTCGCTGTGTTGCCAGAGTGTTGTTTTTTGGTCAGATGAAAAAATGTATTTTATATGATGTAGATCAAAGAAATATGCAGTTCTTAATGTTTAGTGGCTACTAGGAGAGGATAAGAAAAGGAAATGTTATGCTGTCATCTTGCTTTTAATTTTCCACTTAGATTTGTAAAAACATGACGAAGAATTATAGAAGGGAATACCCGCTTAAATACCTACAAAAGTACAAAGAATCATCCTTTTTCTTTTTTTTTTCTTTTCCAAATAAAAAGGAATTTCAGGAAGATTAAACACACAACAGTAGGTTTACGAGGAAATCATAATGAAGTTTTAGGATCATGCCTTTCTCTTCTGGAGACTTCCTTGCCTAGTCTTGGTGTCCTCACACTTTGGTTGCTGCTACTGTTTCCTGGTAGCTGTCATCAAGCTCAGGCAGATGAATTCGTCTGGACTGTCCTCTCACAGTCACATGTGGCAATATTCAACCTTGTCCTGCTTTTTACTTGCCTTTGAATGTGAATGAAGATACAGTCTGGTATGGAATTGAATTATTGTGAATCAGCAATATTTAAAGTTGCACTGGGTAAGGCTGTGAAATAAATTCAACTATGATTTTTATTATGCAGAGAAATTTCTGAGTAACTCAACCCTTCACAGAAAAAAACAGCATAATAGAGTGTATAATTGAAACCTTATCAGAGGTTTAAGTAAAGCAAGATAAATTAACCTGAAATTAAAAACTAGCTGAAGCTTATAAGAAAAATAGATATGCGGATTAAGGTTCTTGTTCTTTCAATTCAAAACATGGAATTGACAATCTGAAGCTGCAGGGTTTGATTTATCCATAGTATTTAATACCTGTGTAACTCTATTCCCATTGAAATGGAAGGTAAACACTGCAGAGAGCAGAGCTATGTTAACACTAAGTGGTTTTTCCATTGACTTCACAGGTTTTTTTGCAGCTTTTCTACAGAGTTTTTCTGATTTCTCTATGAAAAGAGAAAAAAAATAGTAAATATTCCTACCCAGGTACCATGAAAAACATCTTCCTCCCTTGCCATCTTCATAGATTATTTTTGCAGGAGTTTAGATTTAACTTTTGGTCTATTTAATTGGATTAGATTGAGATGAAACTGCATTAACATGGGTATAGAACCACATTATTATTTCATTCTGAAGGTTTTTACCTAAATGTTTATTATTTTCAACTTTTCTTCCAACAAAATTTTCACTCTTTGATGATTGTTCTTCTCATTAAGCTTCTTCAGTATTTAACTGTGTGTGTGATTATTTGATTAAGTCATTTTGATGCAACATAAAGGCCAGTAAGACAACCAATAAGAGAATACTGCTGAAGATAAAATATTATTTTCCTTTCATGCTACTGCAGCCAGATTCCTTGATTCAGTGTTTCTTGTCACAGAGGAAGCTATTCAAATGTACAAGCTGCAGATTTGCTTATGGCAAGGCCTTTTAGGTGTACGTTTAGTACAACTCTCCTTAAACAACTTAATGAGTAAAGGCAGCCAGGAAAAATAGAAAAGGGTGTGATTGCTGACATTTAAACTGAGCAAAACCATACTCACTGCTCTCAGTGGAGAAATATTTTATGGCCATGAAGACAAAATTAATCTCAAAGGATTGACTTTGTCACTGCAATTTAAACCTTTTTGCCCTGCTCAGGCACTGTGTAAGAAATAGTTTGGCACCTCTGACCTACAGTTCCTCATGCCCTTCTGCTCCCTGATATTGGCAAACTGGCTGCCAGCCTCTTCTCCCCAAAGCGTCAATTAGTTTGGAATTGCTTTTTACACTTCTGTGACAGGTGTAACAACTTGAGCAAAGATGAGGATGGCATTCTAATTTTCTTTAATGAATAAGGATTTAGCAGAATTCATGTAAACACGGTGTCTGTTATTCTGCATCACTCAATTGTCTGACTTTTTCAATACTCTATTCTCCTCATCCTGTAGCATTCTGTTTTCTAAATTGATGGTTCATTCAACTTGCAAATACAGGTTGAATTTGGGTAGAATCTAACTTGCTGCTTCTAATTAGTTTTTAATTTCACCAGTCTAATTAAAGGCCCACAGGGAAAGAGGATGTCTTGAAAGATTTAATTCCATTTGAGACTTACTAAGAGGGAATCGGTGTCTGACAATTTCTTATTGTCTATCCTCAAATCTTACTTTTCAAGTGTGTGTTGTTGGCACTACCTTCTCAAGTCATGCTCAGCAGCAGTAATGATTCTGGACCTTTAAAAGTGGAATATGTGAGCACTGTGAGCAGCAAAACATTATAAAAATATCTCTCCGCTCCATATTTTGCATTGGTGAGTTGGACTTTTCCTTAACAGGAACAGTTAACAATATAAGAAGTATACTGCTTGAGAAGAGCTTTAGATCTTGCCCCTGAAGGAGAAAGATCAATTCAATTTATGCTGCACGAGGCCTGAGGGAGCTATTCACAGAGCTGAGTTGGTATTATTAGCACAGCTGTGATTCCTACCATGTGTGAGTGCTCTCTGCTGATTTTAGGCGACGTCCGCGTGCTCAGTGCCATGTGAATGGAACTGCCATGGCTACAAATGGAACGGGGACTACCAGTGCTGTGCACAGGCTTCCAGCACATCTCTGTCTCTCAGAAGGTGAATGGGTTTATGGGGACCCCAGCTGCTCCCTCAACTGGACACACAATCAGCGTTTATAAACCCGTTGTTCCAATTTAAGGTGGCCAAGGAAAATATCTGAAAACATCCTAAAATAAGCTGTGGCAGCTCTAGCAATGAAAAAAGCAAAAGTGAACCAATTTGAGCAATTAGCAAGCCATGTCTAAAAGATAAATTGCGGTTTGACGTATGCAAGATTTAAACATAATGACATTATGAGAGCAGTAGATGCACATAGATTAAATGTGATAGACATACCAGAAGCTTTCATCTCAGAATTGCACACAAAAATTTATAAATCCTACCGAATGCAACAGCTCACATAAACAGAGTGGTACTTGTTCGTCTGATTTATACAAAAGGCTCTCTCTTCATCATTGTAAAGTATGATATTTTTGGGTGCATTTCCGAACTTAATTCTTCATTAAATTTGGAGGATCAACAGTTTGATAAATATTAACACCAATATGGAACATTACACCTACAGTTAAATCACTGAATGTAAAACCCAGACACTTCCACACAAACTGGGGATATTTTTATATTCTGTAATGCTTTTTTTTCTTCCCGCATTACAAACCCTCTGAGGAATGTTACATGTTCCAAACTGCTGATGTTTCCCTTTTCATTTATTGGCTGTTTATAGCATTTAACTCTATTCATTATTTTGTTTTGATGTAGTAGATCTTCTGCAATAATTTTTTTTTCAATTTTCAGGCAGTCATGAGAGGAATCCAAAGAGAATCATGGTCAGAATGTTTTATTTCTAAATGTACTTTTTAATTGCAGGCTATTTCTGTGCCTTTTCCTGAATATATTCAGTGTGGGCACACCCTGTTGTTGGGTTGCTACCAATTCCATCATCTCTTCAAAAGAAAGCAGCATTTGTTTGCCTGCTGGACCAGACTAAGCTGAGCATGACCATAACTAAAAAGAAAGATGTTTCAAAGGGTGGTTCCTTTTAGAAAAAAACTGAAAAGATACTGGAGAAGACAGAATTCCTCCTTTCTGTAACCATGGCTAAAAATAATATTCAGAACGATAAAAAAATTACTCAACAAAGTGAAGTCTGAGTGCATGAGACATACATTTTGTCTGCTGTATCAGACTGTAGATGTATTTTCAATTTTTTTACAAATTTGAGAGAGAAAATACAACCAGCATCAGAGAAAACTACTAACTGGAAGCTTCAAAGGTCTGGAACTGGCGTGATAAAGTTTGACAAACTAAAAGAACAGTAAATAATGAGCTTATCCTTTGAAGTCAGTATATGCATATGAAAATGCTCAGAGTTTTCAGAGGTTTAAAAAACTCACCATCATTTTCTTGTTTGATACACGACATTGAGTGCTGAAAGCTGACTTTACTGCTGTCTAGATAAGAACTAAATCTCTTGAAAATTTGGCAACATGAAGGTGCAATCCAATGATTGATGACGTGCAACCAGCAAGTGATACAGAAGAGAAAAACTAAACAGCAAGTCAGCATAATCATTTTTCCAAGAAAACTAGTTGCTTAGTCTGTGCATGAGAGAGGACTCTGTATTTGTTTCATTTTTGTCATATATTGTGTAACTTGTGATAGTTTGGTTTGGTTTGGTTTGTTTTCTAGTAGGCACATAAAGGAGATCTGAGCTTATCCATCAGTCTTCACTGTGCTGTACAAATGGAAGTATCAGGGATTCTTAGACTTCTTGGCCTTAAAGTCACATCTGGTAGCTGGCTTAAAATGGCAATGTTATCTGTAAAGGTGTCTTTTGCTTTCTGGATTTTTTGATTTACAAAGAGACGTAAAAATGCTTGGCACTGACTGCTGAGACCAGAGTCAGTCGTTGGCCATTATTCCTGGAAAAGAGGTTATTTCCCCCTTTTGAACAAGCTAATTTGCCAAAAATGTTTTCAAGAGGAAATGTATTCGGAGTAGATGTTACAGGATCTTGTCAAGATTCCAAAAGTTTAGAAGTACCTTTCCAGGAGGTACCTCAGAAGTGATGTCATAGAAAACTTCTGTTAGTAGACCTTTGACTTCTGAGATCAGGATTCTTTTTGAACAAATCCTTTATTTGGAAAGCAAAAAATACACTGTGATCAATTTCCACTCCTCTAGACACATTGAGTTATAGTCTCAATATGTTACCCCTATAGTTAAATGCCTTCCTTATGAATCACTTCCATGCATCTCTGAGAAATATCACTTGGAAGGACTGCAAACTACTGTTTTCACTCCCTTGCACTTGTTAGATCAGACAGTGAGCAATGGGATGAATTTTTTTTTCCTATAGATATGGCTTATTAATGGAGATGGATAATTATTTCAGTTGGTAAAGGAAAATAATATTAAAATTTATACCTTTCTGGTCTTGTCTGATTTATTTTCAGTTCAGATCATTTTTACACTTATGAAGTGAATATAAAAAAACACTTTTATGACTCCTTAAGACCATATATGTTTTGTCAAGATGTAAATATCTTCCCCAGATATGAACCAATCAAGAATGAGGCAGCAAAATTTTATCTGCTGAACTTCAAATCTTCTCATACTCTACAATTCTCTACAGTGAAAATTTTGAAAAAAAAAAAAATAGGTGATATCAATGCCACATGTTATTTCAAACAACAATATGTGGAACGCTGCAGGAGCAGCAAATTATGCTTCACAAGGAAAAACAGTACTTAAATGGTTGAACTTCTGTATAGCAAGCAAACGGAAGCAGTGCTACGGACAACAACGAGCAGCTGCTTCTCTCAGTGCTGTCATCCACCAGCAGCTCTTTGCACAAATTGTAGCTTTGTGTTGCTGCACTTCCATGCATGGTCCACATCAGCATTTGCTACTTCTACATGAAAACATGTCAAAAATTAGAATAAAGTGGACTGCAAAGAACTCTCCTTTTAGATACAGAATCTATAAACCTGTTCCTAAGGAAAGTATTTGCCATCTCTCCCCCCATCCCAGGCATTCCTTATGTTTAGCTGGCACTCTGCAGCTACTTGTTTAGAAATGTCAGACTGTTGGTAGCTTTGTATAATTTGTGGTTATAATGTGAAGACAACTGAAATGCTGTTCTAATTACTTTCTCTTATGAGTGGTATGAAAAAAAACAACCTTTTCTCTGGTGTTCTGAATAAAACAGTCTGAAATCCAGCTCTTCATAACACATATATATTTATTTTCATGTTGGTAAAGAAGATCATCAGAAGACTTAAACATAAATCCTAAACTTTGTTTTGTGCTTTTCCTAACAGATTGAATACCATTAAATAACTATTAATTACAAAAAATGGTGTATTAATAATCTGAGAATTATATGGTGTAGAAGATCTGGTAAAAGGCTTTGGGTATCTACCAGAGAATATAGTGTGCTTTTGATCTCAGAAATACCTTCTCTAAAGAGAAAATTTCACATTTTGAAAATAAAACAAGAAGTGGAAGAGTTTGTTTTGTTTTATTAATGACAAATTCTACCATATCAAGGCTGGGGTTTATGGCTCTGGGAAAAATTGTAGAATTTTGGGTATCACAGAAAGAATACTGCTTTTGTGGAAGTGATTTTTTTCCTGCTTGAATTGAAACACAGGTCTTTGATTACCACCAGGAAAGGTGCAAGCCAGACCTGTAGTAGCTTCCTCTGAAGATGCTGGTTTTTATATCTCTTGTACCTGTGATCTGTATTCAGCACACCACTTTTGCTTTAAAACCATATTTTGCTTAGTGAAGAGTAAGGCTATCATTCTCTGTATGGGTGATTATGTAGAGCTTCTCCACATGAAAGTCTTATCTGGAGAATGAGCGTATTGAGCCAAGAGTAGAATTAGAACAGAGAATTAGGAATTTGCCAGCAAGGACTGCCAGTTGTTTCAAATGGCAGGATATGTTAGATCATATTCTGTCATATGCACTCATTTTTCTTGCTCTATTAAACAATGTTAACCAGGGATGTCAGCATCCATTTGAATAAGAACCACACTAAGAGAGAGAACAGATACTGATGGTCATATTGGAGCAAAATATGGAACTCTAAGGAAATAGCTTAGCAGAAAGCTTTTATGCTAATAAAGGAGACTTCTTGGGTGGATGGAAGCACAGTGAGAATTTGGAACATGTCACCTTTCAAAAAAACCTACATGGACATATTGTTTATCATGCAGAAAATAGAATGTGTAAAGTCCAAAAGGGGTAGATAGCATAGCAATACATTATGCAGAGGTAACATAATAAGCATTGTGAAACAGGCTACATGAACTGGAAATGTGCTAAGCAGCAAGGGAAGAAATGCCAGCCTTTACGAGGTTGTCAGGTCAGTAAATTAATGGAAGGGATTTTATTCAGTGTTGTTGCTATGCTGCAGACTTCCAGTATCAAGTGCTTTGTTCTTTTCCTCTAGCCCTTCTTGTGAGCAAGATGTCCCCTTTCTCTTGCAGCATTTTCTGTTGCCATCAAAAAGGCAAAACTTCTGACTGCACAATACTTTATTCTTTAACCAGAAAATTGTTAGTCCCTTTAACAAAAATATCTTGACCTTCTCCTAAACATTGCTGCTTTTGTTTCTGCTGCCATGGATAAGGTGAGCCAGTTTTACTCCCACCACAACCTTGTCCGAAGAGCACCATGGCTTTGGGACACTTGAACTGGATAGCTGCACCAGGGGAGTGGAAACCATGAGGAATAACTTTTGAGACAACAGTGAACTGAAACTTCTGCTTAATGGAATGCTTGCGGATCATGACCTCCCTTCAAGCCTACAGGCATGAATTGAAGCAGACAGTGTCTCTGACAAGCAAATACAAATGATTGATTACATTTACTGAAAGTTTGCTCTTCATTTCTCTTTTAAAGTTTGATACTTTCACCTCTTTTGCTATTCCGTGCTTCTATTAGCATCTCACTTGGAGTATGTCCTTCAGATCTTCAGCCATTCCCTACCAGCTCTTCAGCCATCCCCTAATCTACTCTGCCACCTTCTGTATTTCATTCTCGAAGCTCACCCACATCCTTATGCTTTGTGCCAAATGACCACTTTGGAAAAATCAAAAGCACTGACAAAATACACTGTTTGATCTCAGTCCTGACAACAGGATTCGTTTTCAGCCATCCAGTGTAAGAAAAAGCCATTGTTTTTAGACTAAAAGCTATTCAGATGCTGTAATTATTCCAAATAGTTTAATGCCGATTGATCCTATGGAGACCTGGGTTGCCTAACATGGTTTTACCTAGCAGGTAAAACACATAATTTTTCCAAATGTAAGTGTTGGTTTGCAGTTTTTGGTTGGTTTGTGGGTTTGTTTGGTTTTTTGTTTTCTGGGGTTGTTTTGTAGGTGCACACATCTCAGAAAAAAAGCAAGGTCTTTCATAGTAGAAAGCACTTTTTCCCCCCTCATTTGTGGTGTATTACTTTTAGAATATTGTTTATCATTCTTTCTTTATATTTTCAACAGATTCTTGTTCTTCAAAGACTCAAGTTGATTATCAGGCTTTGGTGTATGAATTTCAGTCAGTAGCCTTAATGCAGATATTAATTAGAAGCAAATAGAAATTGTCTTTCCCAGCTTCTTATGAGTTTCTTTTTGAAGTAGGATTTACACCATAAGCCCCAGTAAGGATCTGAGGAGCACTAATAAATCTGGCAATAATTCTTAATTTCTTTTTAACTTTTCAATTCTTGTTCGTACTAATTTATAATTTCACCAACACTGATATTTTTTTCACTCCATAACATTGTTTAACATTTGCATGTTTTTTATGTTAAGATTGCTAAGGTTTAACTTTCTCTTAGGTTCTAATTTCTAAGTACAGTTTTAATAATTAATGTAATGTTCCAAGAAAGCAACCCTTGGGATGCTGAGTTATCCATATGTGACTCATACTGTATTTATGCATTGTTGATTTTAAAATATCATTTATTTAAACTTATAATCAGAATATGATCCCTTTATATTTTAGTAGTATGTCTGGTTTCTGTATCTAAAACAATTTAAAATTTTCTAGTTCTTCGCAATGTTTATATGCCATTTTTATGACTCCTCTTCAGAGCCTAGAATAAATTGTTTTGCAGAATCAGAAATCTAGGAACAATAATACAAGAGGAAGATTAAGGGACTTTGGATATCCTCAAGCAACAGTAACATAAAAATCTATTTGTTTCAGGTTTACAGACTCATGGAGCCTTGTCTCCTCACCGAATTTTATGCAACATTCAATATAAAACATTGCATATACCCTTGCCATCATGTATACTATTGGGGCTGATTTCTTCAGCCCAATAAAACCGTGGACAAGAATTCAAGGGAAGAGGGAGTTTCTATTTCCATGCAGCTATTCTATATCCAGACAAATACCAAAAGCGGAAAGACTATGTTATGAAAAATACTGTGGTTTTTGCCATTAAATTTTCATATGCTAGCAAACTGTTTATCAGCAAGTATAGCTTTCCAAATATCTGGCCAATAAGATTTCTGTTTGTGATAGGTTTTCTAGTGTTAAATCAGAAAAATCTCTGGTTTTTGCTAAAAGCTATCAGCAACTGAAATTGTCATTCTCTAGCTTGTGTAGAATGGAGAAAAACAAAGACAACAGCAGAAGGGAAGTAACATTCTATGATTCTACAATATTATTAGGAAAGAAAGCAAAAGATATATATTTGGTGACTTTTATTCCTCATTGCCATATTCTGTGAACAATACCCCATTAGAGCTATAATATGCAATGAAATAGTAATAAAGAATGGAAATATTCACCAAACGTCCTTTGGAAGTGATCTATTGCAATGGGCTGTCCTGGGCGGGACAATAGGAGCCCAACAAAGCCCCTCTATCACTCCCCTCCTCAGCTGGGGCAGAGGGAAGTAGCATGAATGGCTCTTGGGTGAGATAAGGGCAGGGAGAGATCACTCACCGGTTACTGTCATGGGCAAAACTGACTCGGCTTGGGGAAATGAGTTTGAAATTACTACCAATCTAATCAGAGTGGGGTATACAAGAAACAAAACCTAGAAACACCTTCTCCCTCACCCCTTCCATCTCTATAAGCTTAATTGCACTCATATTTCTCCTCCCCTTCGCCTGTGGGTACAGGGAATGGGATCTGCAGTCACTTCATCGCACACTGTCTCTTTGCTACTTTTTCCTCTGCAGAGGACTCCCCTCGCTCTTCCCCTGCTCCAGCATGGAGTCCCTCCCACAGGAGACAGTCCTCCACCACCTTCTCTCTCCAGCGTGGGTCCCTCCCATGGGGTGCAGTCCTTCAGGAACAGGCTGCTCCAGGGTGGGTCTTACATGGGGTCACAAGTCCTGCCAGCAAAGCTGCTCCAGTGTGGGCTCCTCTCTCCACAGGTCCTGCCAGGAGCCTGCTCCAGCCTGGGCTTCCCACGAGGTCACAGCCCTTCCCCGGTGTGGGCTCCTCCACAGGCTGCAGGGGCATCTCTGCTCCCCCATGGCCCTCCATGGGCTGCAGGGGCACAGCTGCGCCCGGGAATCTCTGCTCTGGCACTTGCAGCACCTCCTCTGCTCCTTCACTGACCTTGGTGTCTGCAGAATTCTTCCTCTCATTTATTCTCAGTCCTCTCTCCCAGATGCAGTTGCATGGTTTTTTTGCCTCTTCTTAAATCTGTTACACGAGCAGCCCTCCCCCATCACTAAACAAACTTCATTATGCAAAAACAATACCTCTATAAAATAAGTAGCTTCATAATAGTTAAAATAGATACAGGTTAAACACCATCTAAGAACATTCAGTTTTATGCAAAATCTTTTCTGAACTTTGAAGAACTTTCATGTCCTGCAGATGGCTTATGTTATTTTGCCCGTTATGAACATGTTTTATTCTGAGAACTTAAATGGTATTGTAGCCTTATAAAAACATAATTTGTGCTCAAGTTTTATTACATTGATGGTTTCACAATTTAATTGAGAAATAGTCTGTTCCTTAGTGTCCAAATTACAGAACTAAGCAAATCAATTCAGCTTCCTATGTCTTGTCCAGTTTTAGATGCCTCTAATATCTAGTTTTTCATCATTTCACTAGCAGGCTGTTTAACAGTCTTGCTATCAAAAAGTTTTTCCTAGCATTTAAGTTTAATTTTTTAATATCTTCTTATTATATCTAATAATGAACTTTTATACCAGCTTTTATGACTTCACATGTTCTTCCTTTCCCACATTTGGTGCATATGAGCACTTACTAATTTGCTTTAAATAATTGAATTCAGCAAATTGATATGTTCGTGTGATAGTTATGCACCAAAATATTCTTCACTGGATTTTTTTGTTGTCATATTCATGAATTGCACAATTGTTATGGGCTCATTGTGAACAATTCACTGAAAGCATCCAGCACTTGATTTGAGATAAAAACCCTAAGAATCTGAAATTCAAGGTCTTTTCTTTATTAGGATGACATGCATCACATGGTATTAACTTGCACTCAATCTTTGAATAATTAAAGCAAGAGTAATTCTGATGCAATTTTATCCACTCATGTGGATAAAATTAGGATGTACTGTCTATGCATGCTTTGAAAGTCATGCCAAATCAACACCAAATGAGTCAACCTGATAGAAAATAAATATGAATGGCATCTAAACACCACAGCCACAGAAATTTTCATCTTTTTTTGTTGGAAGCTGAGGCTATATATTTCTTTTGAATATTTCTAATCTTTTTTGTACTTCAGGCATTGCTTAGCAGAGTTACAACCACATTCAGACATTTTATTAATTCATAAGATAATGCATTCTCTAAATACATTTTATTGGTTTGTTTTTCTCAGTCCCAAATGTGATCCTTATTCTGAATTGTCTGAAGGGGAATTAGAGCTGTGATAGCTAAGCATATCTCCTTTCTTAGTTCTTGTTCACGACTTTCTTAGAGGAGCTCTCTAAAGCATCAACAAGCCTGCTTAACTAAATATATTATTTAAATGGCTAGACAAAATGGATAAAACTTGTGTGGGTGCTTTCCTAATTATTTCAACTTAGTTTACTCCAGGTTGGGAAGTGATTGAGGGTAACTGAATTGTGATGAAAGATTTTAACCCTGAAAAGTATTTTACACAAGGAATCAATAGAGTTTTACTCATTCTTTTTAAATTTGTTTTCTAATTTTCTGCATCTTTTCTTAGAATTTCTGAACAAGTCCTAGCCTCTGTTTTGCATCACTAAAAAACATGTCATACAGAATATCACCTTTTTCTATCTCTCTTCAAAAAAAATCCCAACAAACACCCCAAAACTGAACACAGCAAATAGTATTAATTACTCACTATAAAATATTACACATCATTCTTCTCCCAGCACTCTTTTCTTTACTCTTTACTGAAACAAACTCCCTCTGCTTGACTATGCCACCCAGGTCTTGTATGAATGTGATTCCCAAAAATAAAACTATGATCCCTAGCCACAGGGAAGCCCTGAGTGGATGTGCAGTGCCTTTAGCTCTCTAGGACACCCAGGAAGCTGGGCACATCTAAAAATTTTGATTGCACATTATTTTATCAGCTAGATCTCAATATCTGGTGCTCTGTTCCTTCAAAGAGGGCCAGCTGGTGATGATGAATCATTTCAGTGGCATACGAGCCGCAACAAACACAGAAGCAGTGCCCACAAAGCAAATTCAGAAAGAGGAAGATGTGAAAATGGCACAGATTGGGAGACTTGACCACTGAATGACTTTAGGAAAAAGAACACAGCAGAAAGAACATGACTTCATTATACCAATAAGTATAAAATTAGCACAAGATGAATGATTCATAGGCTCATAGAATGGTTTGGATTAGAAGGGACTTTAAACATCATCTATTTCCAACCCCTCCACCATGTGCAGGGACACCTTTCACTAGATCAAATTGCCCAGAGGTCCATCCAGCCTGGCCTCTGGGGGATGAACAGATCCCCCACAAACCTCCCAATACTGAGGGTTGTCCTGACCCAAGTGCAGCATCTTGCACTTGGTCTTGTTAAATCGCATGAGATTTCCGTGAGTCCACTTCTCTTGAGCCTGTCCGGGTCCCTCTGGATGCTACCCCACCCCTCAGGTGTGTCGACTGCACAGAATTGTGATTATACAATAAGAAAAAGAAGGCGATTATTCAAAGATTTGGATTGGTCTTCTGAAGTTGAAAATACTTTTGTCCCTGTACGTTGGCAGAACTCATTAGCTTTCATTGAATTAGAGGGGACTTAGGACTGTTCTGATTCTGCAGGACACTGAACGTTATTTCAAACCAGGAAAACACGACTGTAGAGTCTGGATCACCTAATGTTTGATGACATTCCAGGCTAAGGTGATTTTCTTTAGCAGAACAACAGGCTCTTGTGTATCTTGCCCTAACAGCAAGAGGAGTTACTCGTAACACCAGTGAAAGTGGAGAAATGGTGCATGCTTTAAACTGTTGTTACTAGAGATGATGCTGACACTGGCACATTATAGGTTTTCTCAATCTGGAATAAACTTTTAGACACATTTGGTGTAAAATAACTAATGTTAGGGGTGGCAATTTAGTAACTCCATACTGACAGCTGATCTGTCATTTCCTATTTTCAAAAGTTAGCTGTAGCTGGAAGAGATAGGAAAACCACAAAATAAACATTTCAGAGAAAGACACAGGAGTATAAAAGAGACTGTTTTAATACACATCCTATTAACAGTGCTTTCAATTTTCAAAATGCTGCGTTGGGCTCTTTGACAACTGATATATGAAAGGGGTGCACTTGCGCACACCTATACTCATATATGCACAGGAGGAAATAATTTGTAAGAGCAACTACAGTGAATAAAGGTAAATGCTAAGGCGTGAGAAAAACCACAAATTAATCCTGCAAAACACAAGTCTGAGTGGTGTAGATAGCAACATGCAGCATTTAACAGTGTCATGTCACAGACAGAAAAGAATTGCCAAAATCTTTTGGACAAATATTGCAGTGATGTATTCACTTATGTGAAAAGTGCAAAGGAAAGTGTTTGCCCACTCAAATTATTTAAGCGCTCACGTGTTGTTTGTAACATTTGGTTTTTGATGGAATTCCATCTTTGGAATGTAAGATGACACTGCTGGTGGTATCAAGCCTTCTCTGAATGTGTAGACCTAGAAAGACCAGCACATCACTGATACAGAGATGGGAACTCTTCTGGTCAATATATTTATTTCTGCCTTACAGAGTTCTGCTTCACTTTATCCAAGGGTTTGACTAAAAAGCAATGGCAAGTGAATGTTTGGCCAGAATATTTTTGAGAGAGCTGGTGGCTGTGCCTGTCACGCAGATCACCTCTGGATGAGTGCAGGGCAGGAGACAGGAGATGCAAGTATTGGTCATGAATTCAGGCTGGAGGATTTCCACAAAGAGCAAAGCCTCTTCAGAAAAAAAACATGTGTGCAGTGTTTGCAGTCTGGAAAAGCATAGGAACTGCTAGGAAATAAGTATGGAAGAAAAGGTCCATAATACCAGTAGAGAGCAGAAAGGAGTGAGAAGGATTGGTTTTTAAACCTCATACTGCCGTCTGTCTTAGCTAACAGAATATAGGTATTTTCTATTCAGAGTTTGGGCGAAGTTTTTCTGTTCTAGTTCAGTATTTTACATTCCAATGAAACCTAGATTTGGAGATTAAGTGACTTTTGATAAGCTCCTTAGGCAAATATGTGATATATTCATCTTGGGATGCTGACTTTCATAGAATCCTGTGCAAGCATCCTCTACATGTTGATTAAATATGTCACCAGAATTTAGCACTTCTCCCTGTTGACACTGTTACGGCTTTCATTTCTGCTCACGACTTAATGCTCAGCATTGTTCCTCAGACACAGCCTCAACTTGAATTGCATACTCTGTTTTCTGTCAGTAACTCAGCTTCTGATGTCAGTTTTGCTTTGCAAGAAACTGCACTGTAGTGTCTTTCAGGAATACATCTGCCTTTCTCCCAAACAACACTCCCATCTTCAGGTTACTGTGTGACTCTTATAACTTCAGTAGTCCATGCCTTCCATTACAGACAGAGAACCAGCTCAGCACAGCTTTTGTGCTATTATCTTGGCATCAGTCCCTGCATGGCAGTCCCAACTCAGTATCTTATTGCTGCAGATTTTTATCCTGTCATTTGATGCGCACCCTGTTACGTAGACATCACTAGCAGCTTTTGCCTGGAATCTCAATAGTAATCCATGGTTCACAGAAGAATTTGTGTAACATGACTGCTCAGGAAAAAAAATTTACTTGCTTGGAATTTCATGTCTCTTTTCTTTGCAGTTCTCTGTGGTAATTGATCAAAAGATGATCGGGTAATTTTAATGCAGTTTGTCCATTCCTTTTCTGAGGGAGAAATTGATGTGTGCAATGAAGACAGTAGCTATACGTAGCAAATTCTAATTACTTGACTTATGTATCTGCTCCATGCTGCAGTCTAGGTCTAAATTTCATTGTCTTACTTTATATCTTAAGCCAATATATTCCATGTAGCTTTTTAAGCCATCTCATAATCATTTGCATGACTTTCTGTTTTTGAATGAGTGCATCACTGTGTGCAGTTTTCTCACAGTTTCTAGTGGTGCCCTAAAATTAAACAGCTGTTAAAGATCAGAAATGCAATCATGCTAGTACTGTCAGGTGAGGGTCAGTCAGTCTTTTCACACAAGCAACAGGCAAAAGTACAAGAGGAAATGACCTCAAGTTGTGTCAGGGGAGGCTTAGGTTGACTATTAGGAAAAATTTCTTCACTGAAAGAGTTTTCACTCATTGGAATAGGCTGCCCAGGGAAGTGGTGGTATCACCATACCCTTGAGGTAGCTAAAAGAAATGTCGATGGGGCAGTCAGAGACATGATTTACTGGTGGACTTGGCAGTTATAGGTTAATAGTTGAACTCGGTGCGCATTTGCATATATAAATAAATATTTTATTGTATCGGTGTGGGTAAATGGCTCTTTGGTTGTCTGTCTCATATCAATAAAGGATTGCCTACTCGGTACTTGATCCATTCTTGAGACTACAGCCACTCCTCTCTTTAAACAGTTGCTATTTAGACTGGCAACAAGCGTTCTGATTTTTGTTTAAAAATTATCATTAAGTGTTTGATTTCTGACGGTAGTATAAGCAGCCCATCAGGCGTGATCTTTACACCAAAGTCCAAAAATAGCAGATGATTTTAAGGCACTTTTGCCTAACCTTTCTTATCTCTGGAGAAAGCCAAGTGCTTTGGAGAAGTGTTCTTTCAGATAGTTGAATTGCTGCCAAAACCATGCACCTCCCACCAGGGCTGCTCAGCAGGTGTGCTCTCACACAAGGAAGCAGTGTGTGTCCACCTGGTTCACACTCACACCTGTTGTGATGCAGTCATGTTTTTGAGAACTGTTCTTGCTCTGGGCTATTTTTTGGGGGGTGCTATTGCCATGCATATGTTGCCATGCCAGTTACAAAACAGAAGCTAAAGACAGGGATGTTTGCGACAGTACATGGCTTCTCTAAAATTCCTTATCTGCTCTTGCCTGGGACCTAGGAAAACACATTGTCTTTCACAGGCAGATTTATTTTTTTGCCAAAAAGTTTTACCGCCTTAATCCGTCACCATGTTCTTCGCTTTTTGCTTTAGGAGGTGTCTTTGTCTCTTGCTGTGTGGTGTATCTGACAGTATGACCTGCAACTTGATGATATCTTTTTCAAGGACCTAAAAAATTAAAGCAGCCTGAACTGAAGAGAATTTAAAAAGTGACCATCAACTCTCTAGTGGCTTCATGGAACATCTGGAGACATGGGATTTGCAATGCAGTGGGAGAAGATACAGGCTCTCAGAGGCTTCAAAGCCAGATTCTTGGGGATGGAGACACTAATGGATAGAATGAATCTCCTGTCTAAAAGCTGGTGATCTAAATCTTGTGTTGTCAGCAGATTCATTTTTGCAGACAGTGGAAAAAAATTGGAATCTTATATTTGATCTCATCCCAAAGTGACGCCCTACAGAGGTGACTGATATAGCAGTCAAGAAACACTCTCTGCACAGGTCTGTGTCTCTTCATATTTCTTGAAGAAATCTATCCTAGAGGATTTAGAGAATTAAAGATGCTGAGATGAAATGCACCTACAACCTCTGTGTATTTCTTTTGCAACAAAGGACCTTTAAAGTAGAAATATGTTCTGTTAGTCTGAAGCTGACAGGTACATTTGTCTTCAAATTCTGTTTCCTTATTTTAAGTATTATCACTTTAGATATACACACACTCCCATCCAGGAGTGTGTTTGTGTTAGAGAAGAGTTCATGATTCATGTGTACATGATTATGTCCTTCCACTTTTGGGGACCTTTGTCTGTACAGGAAAAGAGATCTTTTATGTGATGTTGCTTAGTGAGAGTGTCCTGACAAGAATGCTGTGCCGGGATCTGTCTGTTCCCTTCACAACTATGCTGGAGCACAAGCATGCACATTCCATCTGCACGAATAGGAGAGGAGAAAAGTGCATTCAACATCTGTTGCAGGCAGTTATGAATATTGGAGTAGTCTAGTTTTTCTAGGAATTATGCCTAAAGCAGGACCTATGGCTCAGACATTAAAAAGGGAAAAACTAGCCTAGTACAATTTCTCTAGGCCTCTTATTTCCCAGGATTTTCCTTCAAGTTTTTACCACATGTTCTTTGAGAAAATCAAGGTCAAATTTTCTTATACTGATTTGTAGGGTTTTTTGTCGTAGCTAGATGTCTGTATGATCCCTCACAGCATTTCTGAAATAAATTTGTGTGAATAATTGGCCTGGGTAGCAGACGCAAGAAAATGTGATATTAGCAGGTAATTAATTCTTTGAATTCTCAGTAAAATCAGGAAAAAAATGTTTTGTAATACAAATGTGAATTAAATATATAGCTTTCTCTAGGATTTTTTCTTATTCTTCTTAATATTATTATTATTACTATTATTATTATTCAGGTTATGTTTCTGTTTAAAATACCCAGAGCACAAAAATCTTGAAGTTCATTGCCTGATCCCAGTTTGACATGACTGAGCAAATTGCATATATGGTGTAGTATATTAGCACGTTTTTTAAAGGATCATTCAACATCTATGTCTATTTGCTTCCCTTAGCAGTAAAATTACAAAGTAATTTTTAAAACTCCTAACAGCATGATGGATGAACTATTTTTAAACTGAAATAAATCAGAGTGGATAAATGAATTTCCTTCTTTAACAGATCTTCAAGATACAGAATATACTAAAAGTACTGAAAAATTTATTTTTGAAAGTTCACATAATTTTACTTTTTTATCAAGGAGTTTTAATTAGATCTGACATCCAAGAATAACTAATTTGCATTAATTTATAGCAAAAGAAAAAGTGTCAATATTAATGTATACACTCTGTTCTTTTATAGACTCAAAAATAAAAATGAAACTTCAGAATCTAACTGCAGTGCAAGACGGAATTATACATGTTCTGAAAATCACCATATTGAGGCAAAGAGAAATTAAAAATGGTCTTCATAAGGCGATATACAACTCACCTTTTTTTCAGACTTCAGTTCCAGAAAGAAACACAATAAAATTATATGCAGTATGTTACTGCCCATTTGAAACATACGTTTTTGTTAATAATAGAACTACACTCTTCTTTTTAAACTGTTGCTTTCAGCACTAATTATGTGGCTCCCATCACACCACATATTTATGAGAGAGAAAAAAATGAAGGGAAATTAAAAGATGAAAGAGAAAACTGTTGACAAATATTAAACAGTTTGACATAAATGTGAGCTATTGAGTATGCCAGCAGTGATGTTCCAATGATTGGGACATAATTATCCAGGGAGGAAGGGTTTTAAGAATTCATAACAACTCCTTAGCATATCTTATTGGATTTATGCCAAAGTGAAGGATTTGGTAATGAACTGTTAATCCGACTGCTCACTACCTGCCTGAGGTTTAAAATGTGGGTCTGCCTAAATGTCAGCTGCAATTAAGTGCTGGGACTAAAAGCGCCTTAGAAAATGAGAAATTAGTAGGATAGATTTTACTGTCTATTATTGGTATTTATGGCTCTTCTCATGTTTAATCACTTGTGTGCTAAACACTTTCTTGCAGATGTGTCTGGAAATAGAGTTTAATAGGAGAAAAGGGGTGAAATGAAGACAAGGAGTTTAGAACACATGAAAAACATCCTGATAATGAAATCTGTTAGAAAACAGAAGAGTCCCCTAAGGGCAGAGGGGGAAACTTCGGTGTCTGGGACATGTCCAATTAAACTTGAAAAACATTAGAAAATATTCTCCTTGGGACAGGAAAGAGGTGTAATTAATATTTGTCCTTATTAGTTTCTGTTATTCTCAAAGCTTTTTCCACGCAAGAAATTTGGTTTTCTTCCTTTCACATCTGCAATGGGTAGTTTCATTGCCTTAAGGGATTAAGGAAAATGAAGTTGCAACAGTTATATTAACTTTGAAACTGGAAATGGAAAGTTTAATCATAGTTTAATCCAGACACCCCTCATTCTTACCTATTAACTGATGCTATTTAAGGAGTTACCTAAGGCTGGTAAAACAGGAATCTCTTTTACCACATTCTTATATAAGAGCAATTGTAAGAACATTTCTACTGCAAAATATTCCTATATGTATTTGTGCTAGAGGTCATAGTGCTCTTTTGTGGTTATTGTTGAGGGAAGAGGAGTTTTCTTGGAGGGTTTTTTTTTCACAATTTTTCACTTACCAGGTTAAACTAGGGACATTTCAAAGAAGTGGACACCTGCTCAAGTAATCCCAATATTTTAAAATACAAAAGGAATTGGATCAGTAAGTGGGAGCAACCATTTTGTTGGTCCCAAGATAAAAGGTTAAAGAATAAAACCATTAATCTGCAATCCTTCAGATTACATCAAAATTGACCTTATTGGTTCTTAAAAGTCGACCATTAATTAATGTTAACTAATTAATTTTGTTCCTGGATTGAGTTACAACTGCAATCATCTCTCATTTAGGCTGGACTGATTTTTCATTGACCTTCTGACTCTATGTGCAAACACAAAATTGGAAAATACGCTATAGAAACTATTATTATGTATACATATACATATATACACATAAAAATAAATACATATTCATAAAAATATGTGGAAAGAAAGAAAGAAAGAAAGAAAGAAAGAAAGATTCTAATTACTTGGCTAAACGATATCCATATTTTTCTAATCCAAATAATTTTCTTTAATGCATGTAATTTTAAATAGAAAAATTACGAGTTTTCCAAAATTTTTACAAAAATATTTGCCAATATTTTCAATTTATTATTTTATATAATGGATTTGGATGTTTTACCTTAAAGATTTGTTCTTCTTCACTTCTTTCATCTCAGAAAGTGTAGTGTATATATAAGGAAGGACAATGAGAAAACTAGAAATGAGAGTAATATGCAAAATATTAAGCTATTATTTCCTATTCCCTCTATTTTTCTAGTGGGAAAACAGAGAAATCATTCTTGTTGCATTCACAGTGTCTTACTTTCCAATTTTCTGTTCCTTTCTTTGATAGAAAAGCAGTTTTTAAAAAGTAAAAAAGAAAGTGATTTTCTCTATTAATAAAGAAAATACTCATTTATAAACAATTCTAATAAATAAAAAAACTTAATAGATTATGAAATAAAAATTCAGCCTTCTTTTTCCTTTAACTCATTAGAAAACTACATTTTGAATACTATCCTTTCAATTTTCTGATGATATCCCGAAATAAAATTTGCAAAGCCAAATAATCTAAAAAGCACTCCGTTTTCTGAGTATTTGCATGATCTGCAACAGTAAATACAAAACTAATAAAATTTTCAGGTAGACTTAATTGCTGCAATGTATAACAACAGTGCTTCCCACTTATTCCTGCCAGTGCTGATTTTGTGCTCATAGAGTTTATCTGTGACCCTGATTCAGAATTTTTCTCAATTTAAAAAAGCAGCAAGTGATGCACTGGCAGTGTTCAAAGCACCCTTGGCCGTTCGTAAGCATTTTATCAGACCCTGAGAGCACCTTCTCCAGCTGACAGATCTTTTTGTGAGCTCTAACTAGGTCGACACTCACATTGTGATGTACGTCTGGATCTGAACTCTGTGGCCCTGCCCTGTCTCTGCTTGCTGCAAAGATTCACATTTTCAGAAATTCCCCTTCTCTCAAAGATCTGCCCAGAGTGAACAGCAATCTGAAGTCACAATGCACTGCCTAATTAGCCCCATCCCTTCAGCATATTGCATGAACTGATTAGAAAAGAAACAGGTTGGCTGATGAGTTTAAGTGCAAACAACTATCAGAAAACTGTTTATCTTTTTTTTTTATTATTTTTCTTTTCTTTTTCTTTTTCTTTTTCTTTTTCTTTTTCTTTTTCTTTTTCTTCTTTTTCTTTTTTTTTCTTTTTAAGGACAGAGAAGTGGAGGGGGAAAAAAGTGTCGATTTTAAGAATACGCCATTTTACTCTTAAAAGTCCATTAACTAATTTTTATTCATTTCAGTCTCACATTCCTCATTTTAAACCCAAGTCAAAAGACTAGGCCTGCACACTGGTGTAGAGATCAGAATAATATCGTTTTG